>CAWUFW010011781.1:0-262500 GCA_963921515.1 Calotriton arnoldi | reverse complement strand
CTCTAAAATGCAGACTACCATTCTCAAAACCATAGACACACCAATACCAGTTAGTACATACCCACTCACTGATTCATAGGTCTACACACATCCACTCACTCACCGATACAGTCACTCATACACGCAGTCACTCATCAATACAGCCTCTGATATATGCACTCATACACCTATACAGATACTCACACACCACCACTCACCCATAGAGTTACTCACACACCTAGTCAGTCACCCAAAGACTCAATCACAGTGCCATTTACTCACCAATCCAGTTATACACACACCACCTCATGTTTTCATACAGATACTAACACATACTCACTCTCTTATACAATCACTGACACAAGCATACACTCATCCATACAGCCACTCTCACAATCACTCACTCTCACATATAGTCACATATATACTCCAACACTCACATATAATGCCTTTCACATATGTTGTTACTCACACATATACCACTGAGACATCCATTCACTCTCCAACACAGCCATACGCACACTCACTCACCCATAGAGCCCCTCGCAGACATACTCATGAACCCATACATCCACTGAATCACCCACTCACACATCCATGCAGGGAGTTTCACCCCCCCCACCCACCCACACAGACACTCAGGCACCCATACAGCGACTCACACAACCAATCATTAACCCATATAGACACTCATGTAGCTACTCACCAACCCATGCAGCCACTCACATACCAACTGACAGACTGATACAGACATTCACACAGATTAGTCACTAAGACACATTTGATCACTCACTTACACAGTCAGTCACGCACCCACTAAATCATCCATTCTGACACTCATACACCCACTCATTCTTCAATACACCTTGGCATACATATATATATATCACATTCTTAAACTTTTGAGAAACACTCAGTCACTGGATGATGTCATCAGTGATGTCATCAGTGATGTCATTTGAGATGTCATCAGTGATGTCATCAGTGATGTCACTGACCATGTCATGAGTGATGTAATATGTGACGTCATCAGCAGTGCATTGCGGGGGCGTGAGTTATAGTTAGCTCAACTAACTATAACGGCCGAATTTCTCTGGTTTTGTAAGAGTGAAATGTCCAACTAACTATAACGTCCCTGAAACCTGTGTTTTTTTCAGTGAATTTCTAAGGTTTTTTAAATGCTAATTTCTAACTATAACGTCCCTGAAACCTATGGTTTTTTCAGTGAATATATATATATGTCATAACATCTATCAATCATCATTAACAATCAATAATCTTATATATGATAAGAAATATTGTTTGCGACTGGATGAGTAAACTGTACATTCTGCGAGTAACACTCTGAAAACCATTGAAGGTGGCGATGGTCGGGAAGACCTGTGAAGAGTAACACTGCAAATGGAATTCCCTCGGGATGGCTCTGGCCTTAACACAATGGTTGGTTATGGTTACATCGGTAAGCACTAGTGCTGCGCAGACTGTTTCCAGGCGCATTCAATAATGGCTGATAGGGAGACAGGGAGAGCCAGATATTTGCCCGGAACCACACAATTTTGGGAGAGTGGGGAATCTGAAATGGTATCCCAGGTTCTAAAGGTTCTAAATTGAGAAGTTTGCTGATAGATTACACATCCGGTTCGGGAGAGAGGCCGTAAATCTGGGGTTTCTAGACTAAGTACAGGGGGGCTGCATCCATGCTAGGTTTTCAGGATATTCACATAAAATGCAATTACATACAATTAATCTAAATATAACTCCTTTACGATTGTGCGAAGCATCGGCGGTATTTAAAACGACCTCTGACCTTATGTATGTCTCCTCCCACCTCCCCAAACCCCGAAGTCCACCGATTGCCTCGTGTTTTTAAATCTATTCCAACCGTCAAACACCATAAGCTAAATAAATAAATTATGTACATCTTGCTAGAAACATATATTTTGTGTTTCAATAGCAAACATTGTATTTGCCTATAATGTTACTGCAAGATGTTTTTAAAATACATAACACGACCATTTTCTAGCCACAAGCAACTAATTCTATAACAAACAGGTTTATTAACTATGCACGCCCGATAACAGATAAATAACTGCACACATCTCCACGTTAATGGTCTATTTAAAGTCTTCTAATAACTTCAAGCTGACTTAAATCAACCAGTTTCTATCTCCTCTTCTAAAATTCTATTTAAATTTTGCTTAGCCTGTAAAAGGACATGCAAATGTCTCGACTGAGGGGAACCGTGACAAAAAAGAAAAAACAATGCAATGGATTTTTTTTTTATTTTTAGTTGTTGAAATTGACTTACATTCAGC
The DNA here is from genome assembly GCA_963921515.1 of Calotriton arnoldi. NCBI lineage: Eukaryota > Metazoa > Chordata > Amphibia > Caudata > Salamandridae > Calotriton > Calotriton arnoldi. The sequence goes on along the minus strand of CAWUFW010011781.1, from coordinate 260,206 downwards.
AAAAGAAGATATTGCTCACTTGGATTGTCAATAGAGCTCTATTCTCCTTTCTACTATTTGTCTAATAAGTACATGTTTTTTCTCCAATAATAATACCATCTGTTAAACGAGCTAGTGGTCAATTGAGTCCTTCATATTACATGTTTGTCACTTAATGCTGGTGATATCCTGTATCCCGCTCTCTTATTGTTGGCTGAGGCAGTGGTAGAGTGAGGCGGGGATAAAGGAGTGAAACACATGGATACAAAATGGCTTGCCGAGGATCACACAAAATTTAATCCGAAAGGAAGCAGCGTGCCTCCTTCCTGCACAGCCCTCAGTTTAGCTCCTAGCGCGCATCTCTCCTGTAGCTGCCTCATCAGGCTGGTACCCTGGACACCTGCTTTGGAAGCTAAATCAACTTGCTGCCTACCCACCTCGCCACAAACACCTGACAATAAATCGGCGCACCCCTAACCAACCCCAGCAAGCGAGCACCGCAGGCGGTAGCAAGGGTGTCGTGCTGCCTTGGTAGAACAATGCAGGAATATTCAGGGTTAAAGGAGGCCCTCGGCCTCTGCCCCTGGTGCCACTGCACCTGCTGCGTTATTGATAGCTACACCTCTGTATCGTCACAACCAACTTTAATTTACAACCAGTTGACAAGTGTTGAAGGAGTACACACCGGTTAAAGAAGACGCCCTTACAGAACCCCCACTTGAGGAATACAATTACAATTAAAATCTCCCCAATATTGTTATCAAACGAACTGAGCTATACCAGCTGCATCTATAAATGACTACCGGCTATGTTATCGGATTTTTAAACAAGCATTGATAAAGGTCAACACCGAAACACGTCTGCTTGATAATAACAACTGATTATACCATGCCTTGCGAGTGCCCGTGGTTTGTTTGGAGAGTAATATGCATGTGGGCCCACCCCCACAACACAAAATGGCACCCGTCCTGAGTGCAGTTAAGTGCTTAGTGGACTTTCGCGCGATGATATATATATATATATATATATATATATCTGCCAAGTGTCCCCACACTCACTAGCGGGTGCTCTGTCTCGCGAGGGCAGTCTCGCGATATATTCAGCTGCACAAACATTGGACAAGCACTCACGGGAGAGTTAAATTCATTAGGATTTATTCGTACTTTCGTTCAAACGCGTTTCGGCAGTTTGCCTTCGTCAGTTTCGGCAACTGTCGTGTGAAGGAAGTGACCCGATTAGGGTCACCCGGGTCACTCACGACCACTCAGCCTTCCATACCAAATGAAGAGTCGCTCTGACAGTAGAGAATACAAACCAATATCTGTTTATTTAGAGTACACTCAGAGCGGAGCCCAATCTGCCCAGTTGCTTAGGAGTGCTGCAGAGGGACTGACATCAGCAAGCATAAAGTTACATTATGTACATTCTGAATCAATGAAGGCACGCCCACAATGGAATTTTCCAAGCAAGTACAGTAAAACAGTGAAGTACAAAAAATCAGGTTTCGATTCTGGGGCCGGGCACACACTATCTAACAGTCAAGGTCATTCTGCCAGTGCCCGCCACTAGACAAGTGGGAGAAGGCTTCTATCTAAAGGGATAGGTATGCACTAATAAGAACAGTGTATTCATTAGTGAGGTGAATTCCGGCTTCGGGGAAATGAAACCTAACTGAGGCCTCTTCCCAGAAATGACGAAGGATAAGTTTCAATTATAACCCAAAATGGGGCCGGCATATAAAATGGCGCCGCGAATGCTAACATACTGCATAAGCAAGTTTTTCTATTCTAACAGACTCTCCTTTTAGCATGAGCTAACCATTTTAAAACAATATACACCTTGCAGAACGATAGAACGAAGATCATAAGTAAACTTAACTATGAGCAATCCATATCCTCAGGGACAGAAACAGTCAGGAGAGAAGATGTCTCAAAAATGCCCTCATCAATATGCATAAGGACGTCTATGTCCTTCTGTACCATAATTGCAGCATTAGTATCATGAATGGATGTTTTCTTTGGAAGGAGAAGAGTGGTGCAATAGGAACAGCAAAATGGGAGACACTGAATGAGAATACAGCAAAGTATCAGCACCACAACCAGATACATTATTTTCTCGAAAATCCAACCCCATTTTCCAAACAATGACCAACTCCAATTCCCACTCTCCATTCCTTTGACATTCTCTAAAATATCTAATATATGCTTAGTAATATTTTGCTCCATATTCTTGATCCCGACTGCACACTGGTCCCCGACTACAGCGCACACACCACCACTCTTTGCCAAGATGAAGTCAACTGCATACCTAGTCTGCTCAGAATAAATCCGCATACTTTCAAATTGAGTGGTGATGTCACGCAAAGCTGCTACGGTGGAGTTAGATAATATCTGCAATTTACATCCGAAATACTCTCTAGCTTTCTCACCCCTAGCCATAGCAGTATCACCAAACGTAATTATGGAGGAGAGAATGTATCCAAAAGTGATCCCATTACTGTAATTGTTGACTTCCAAATCTGTTACTCCATCACAAAACTCTGCGGTCAAAGTTCTTTTTACCCACCTTACATTTGGCTTACTGTACTTAGAAGGCACACCCAGAGGGAGCATCATTCCTAGAGCAACATCATCCGTACCATTATAAACATTTGAACAAGTACCATTAGACACAAAATAAAATCCTGGGTGTGCATAGAGTGGACCTTTATAATCTACAGGAGCATATCTAGTGTTAATTCCAAAGGTACTCGGATCCTTCTTTTTCACTAGAGACATCGTATTTTTGAACAATTTTATTCCAGAGCAATTGACATATAAAAATGCGTCAGTATCAATCAATCAATCAATCAATCACAGAATTTGTAAAGCGCACTACTTACCCGCGAGGGTCTCAAGGCGCTGGGGAAAAAAGAGGGGGGGGTGCTGCTACTGGTCGAACAACCAGGTCTTGAGTAGCCTCCTGAAGGTCAGCAGGTCTTGGGTCTGTCGTATGCTTAGTGGAAGGGTGTTCCAGGTCTTGGCGGGGAGGTGGGAGAAGGATCTGTATCAATCAATCATGGGTTTGTTGAGCGCGACTACTCACCCGTAAGGGTCTCAAGGCGCTAGGGGGGGGAGAGGCGCAGGGCCCTGTCCATCAAGGAGGAGGTCTATCTAAGAGCCATGTGTTGAGGTCCCTTGTGAAGTTGGGGAGTGATGTCGTCTGTCTGAGGTGGAGCGGGAGGGCGTTCCAGCCTCTGGCCGCTAGGAAGTAGAAGGAGCGGCCTCCCGATCTGGACTTCCTGGTGCGAGGGACCACGGCGTGGGATAGCTGGGCTGATCGTAGGGTCCCTTGGGGTGCGTGGAATGTGAGTCGGCTATTCAGGTATGCTGGTCCGGTGTTGTGGAGGGCTTTGTGTGCGTGGGTGAGAATCTTGAAGGTGATTCTTGCCTCGATGGGGAGCCAGTGGAGTGTGCGCAGGTGCTGGGTGATGTGGCAGTGTCGTGGCAGGTTGAGGATTAGTCTGGCGGCGGCGTTCTGGATGTTTTGAAGTTTGCGGGTGAGGTTTTTGTTGATTCCGGCGTAGAGTGCATTGCCGTAGTCAAGTCTGCTGGTGACGAGGGCGTGTGCGACAGTCTTTCTGTGTTTGAGGGGGATCCATTTGAAGGTCTTGCGTAGGAGGTGGAGGGTGTGGAAGCAGGAGGATGCGACGGAGTTGATCTGGCGGTCCATTTTAAGTTCGGAGTCCAGGATGATTCCGAGGTTGCGTGTGTGGTCAGTGGGGGTGGGCGGGCTTCCGAGGGCGGGGGGCCACCAGGTGTCGTTCCAGGCCTTGGGGTGTGGGCCCATGATGAGTACTTCTGTTTTGTCCATGTTGAGTTGTAGACAGCTGCTCTTCATCCATTTGGCGACTGCTTTCATGCCTTCTTGAAAGTTGTGTTTGGCTGCGTTGGGTTCGTTGGATAGGAAGAGGAGGAGTTGGGTGTCGTCTGCGTATGAAACAATGTTGAGTCCGTGGGTTCTGACGATGGGGTCGAGCGGAGTCATGTAGATGTTGAACAACGTGGGGCTGAGGGAGGATCCTTGGGGGACTCCGCAGGTGGTCGGTGTGGGGTCCGAGAGGAAGGGAGGGAGTCTGACCTGCTGTGTTCTGCCAGAGAGGAATGAGCGGATCCAGTCAAGGGCCTTGTCCTGGATCCCTGCATCGTGAAGTCTGCGTGTTAGGGTGCGGTGAGAGTCTGTGTCGAAGGCCTCTGAAAGGTCGAGGAGGATGAGGGCTACTGTCTCTCCTCTGTCCAGGAGGGAGCGGATGTTGTCTGTTGCGGCGAGGAGGGCGGTTTCCATGCTGTGGTTCTTTCTGAAGCCGGATTGGGAGGAGTCGAGGATGTTGTGCTCTTCAATGAAGGTGGCGAATTGGCTGTTGATGGCTTTCTCGATTACTTTCGCTGGGAACGGGAGCAGGGAGATGGGTCTGTAATTCTTGAGGTCGGTGGGGTCCGCCGAGGGTTTCTTCAGGAGGGGGTTGATCTCAGCGTGCTTCCAGTCGTAGGGGAAGGAGGCATTCGCGAGGAAGCGGTTGATGGTGTGGCGAAGCATGGGGGCGATGGTGTCGGCGGCTCTGTTGAAGATGTGGTGGGGGCAGGGGTCTGTGGGGGCCCTGGAATGGATTGACTTCATCGTCTTCAGTGTGTCTTCGGTGGTGAAGGCGGTCCAGCTGTCAATCGTTGGCTTCAACGTGTCGGGGTGGTTGGTGAGGGTTCTGTGTGTTGGCTGTCTTCGTCAAAATTGTCGTAAATGTTCTTGATTTTGTGGTGGAAGAAGGTGCTGAGTTTGTCGCAGAGGTCTTGTGAGGGAGGGATGTCTGTAGAATCGCTGATGGGTTGGGCGAACTCCTTGATGATGCTGAAGAGTTCTTTGCTGTTGCGCGCGTGTGTGGAGATTCTGTCTTTGATCGCTTTCTTTCTTGTATTTCTGATGAGTTGGTGGTGGGCGTTGGTGGCGGCTCTGAAGTTGTTGTGGGCTTCTGTAAATTTGGAGTTCCTCCAGGCCTTTTCGAGGCGGCGGCATGTGTGTCTGGACTCTCGGAGTTCAGTGGTGAACCAGCTGGCTTTCCTGGTGTGTGTTTTGTTGTTCTTCTTGAGGGGGGCTATGGTGTTGCCGCAGTCGGGGATCCATCTGTACAAGGTTTGGGCTGCGGTGTTGGGGTCATCGTTGTCCGTGATGGTTGGGGTGGAGTTGCCGAGTGAGGTGGTGAGCTGGTCGTCGGTGATTTTAGTCCAATTTCTGCGTGGGAGCAGGTGCTGGGTTCTGTGGATGGTGGGTGTTCTGAAGGTGAAATGGATGCAGCGATGGTCTGTCCACAGGAGTTAGGTGGTGTGGCTGAAAGTGATGGAGTTTCCTGTGGTGAAGATGGGGTCGAGGGTGTGTCCTGCTGAGTGCGTGGGCTCAGTCACGATCGGGCGGAGTCCTATGTTGTGGAGGTTGTCCAGGAGGGATGTGGTGTTGGGGTCTTGTTGGTTGTCGAGGTGGAAGTTGAGGTCTCCCAGCAAGGTGTAGTTGGTGGACGCGATGGCCTGCGGGGTGATGCTGTCCGTGATGGAGTTGGTAAATGGTCCATGGGGTCCGGGGGGTCGTTAGATGAGGGTTCCCCGGAGGGTGGTGGTAGGGCTGGCCTGTATCTTGAAGTGTAGGTGTTCCATCAGGTCTGTGGGCTCGTCGGAAAGTGTGCTCAGTCGGAGGGTGGATTTGTGGATGATAGCGATTCCCCCCCAGGGCGGGTGGGGCGGTCCTTCCGGGAGATCTTGTATCTTTGGGAAATGGTGATGGCGATGTCAGGTCCCAAGGTGGTGTTGGTCCAGGTTTCAGTGAAGAATGCGACGTCCGTGGTGGGGCTTTTGAGGAATTCCCAGATTTCAGTGGCGTGTTTGTGGAGGGATCGGACGTTGAGGAGGATGCATTGCAGGGTCTTTGGTGTGGTCGCGTTGTTGCGGGCGGGTTGTGCTGGATCCGTGGTCTTGGCGGTGCTGCAGGAGTGGTGGCAGCAGTGACAGCTGAAGGGTCCGTGGGTGTCGGCTGGTGATGCTAGCTTGCAGCTGTTGTTGCAACCTGGGTTGAGTGCGTAGAGTTCCGCTGGGTTATAGCGTTGGCGGTTCGGAGGTCCAGGGTTCCTGGCGCTGGTCGCGTTCGGGTCGCGGACGGGTGCAGACGGGCTTGCCTTTGGCGTGCCAGCGGCGCGCCAGTGGTGCACCCCCTGCGCGCCTCCTCTGCACGCCCGCACATCGCCCGCCATTAAGTAGGGGTCGGGGAGGGCTGGACAGCTGGGAGGCGGGAGCGGGGAGGGGAAACTGGCTTGGGCTGGTCGCGCTGGGGGGGAGGGGCTGCGGGGGCGGCAGCAGCGGGAAAAAAACGGGAGAGAGGTGCACAGAATAAAGAGTAGAGTGAAAACAGAGTAAAAGTGAAAAGGAGGATGGAAAGTGATAGAAAGAGAGTGACAGTAAAAGGGTGAAAAACGAAGGTGAAGGAAAGAGGTGAAAGGAAAAAGCAACCAGAAAAACGGAGTGAGAGAAAGAGTGAGAGGTCCACTGGACCACCAGGGATGAGGCGCAGGTATAGCCTGCGGGGGGAGGAGGGCCTCGAACACCAGCACTCGAGAGCGCAGGGGCTCAGGAGGGCCTCACTTGATGGTGGAGCTGCGAGGGTGGGAGAGCAGTTTCACTGACAATAAGTCAGTGGTCTTGCTCGCCTGTCCCCGCAGCGGCCGCCATTAAGTAGGGGTCGGGGAGGGCTGGACAGCTGGGAGGCGGGGAGGGGAAACTGGCTTGGTCTGGTCGCGCTGGGTGGGAGGGGCCGCGGGGGGCAGCAGCGGTGAGAAAAAAACAGGAGAGAGGTGCACAGAATAAAGAGTAGAGTGAAAACAGGGTAAAAGTGAAAAGGAGAATGGAAAGTGATAGAGAGTGACAGTAAAAGGGTGAAAAACGCAGGTGAAAGGAAAGAGGTGAAAGGAAAAAGCAAGCAGAAAAACGGAGCGAGAGAAAGAGTGAGAGGTCCACTGGACCACCAGGGATCCAGCCTGCGGGTGGACGAGGGCCTCGAACACCAACACTCGAGAGTGCAGGGGCTCAGGAGGGCCTCACTTAATGGTGGAGCTGCGAGGGTGGGAGAGCAGTTTCACTGACAGTAAGTCAGTGATCTTTCCTCAATGCTAATCACCCGTCAGTACTATTTACTATTGGGCAACATGCGGGATAATAACCAGCCTTTCGGGTGACCGTTAAATCTTGGTAATGCCATCCCACTAAGGTAATGTTCTGCTCTTTTATGTACAAATTATCACAATACGTGTTATTATCACACCCCGGATACCCCTATCCTCGTGGCTTTCTGTAATACAAACAAGGACCAGGATATCCCATTCCAAACTCGGCCCTTACCTCTATGAATTGGGATGGGCGGGTATACGTATAATTGACAAGTGACAATGGCTAAGCAGTCCACAAACTTGTGACAGATTCAGTGCGATAACAAGCTGTACCTTCTCCTTTTATGTGTGTCTAAAAGACATTATTTGGTGTCATTCTTCTCTGTCCAACCTGAGAGGTAACCTTAACCTTAGTACATGATGTCACATCCTTATTATGTTCCAATACCCATGACACCCCACCCAAAGTCAACAGCAACAGAATCACAAGAACAGCACATATGAACTTTTTCTTTTCAGACCAAAATAGATGTGTAACACCAGGGGAAAACACTGGCTACGCTTCCTCAGCAACCATCCTGCCAAAGGGATGCATGATGATTGATAAAATGGGGCTAAATGCAAATGCGAAAAATATACAAGTTCCCAGTGTCCGTCAGAGCCTCACTGGTACAGGCTCCTCTTGTTCATCAAAACGTTGGCCCTCTTGAGTACCGGCGGTGGAGCTTTCTCTGTCCTAAGCTCGTTTTCCCACGTCGACCAGGATAATATACCCCCAAGGGGATACTTTTGATCTATCCTGTCCAATGTTCAATCAGTGCACAAATCTTTCATTACCCTAAACTAACACTGTTGGTACTATAGCAAAGTACACCCTAACTTACACAGTCCATCCCTAACTAATCTGACTTCTCCTTTGGTGCACTATTTCCCAGCCGAGGCGCAAATTGTACCTAGTGACTCCAGGCAAAGAAGGATCAACAAAAAGAGGCTCCTGTATAGCTCGTATTTCCGGAGGAACTGCATTCAGCACTTCATCATTTTCCTCATCTGTTCATGTCCAAGTCAGCCTGGTGTCACTGAAGGGGACAAACCGAGGCACCGTCTCACACTCGGAGTCTCCTACTCCATCTTTTGCCCATTGATCATAGGGCAAAGGCAGAGGGACCCTGCGACAGTGGGTCGCATGGATCCAGTTTTTTCGGCCAGCGACCTTGAATGCTGTGCTTGTTGATAGGAGCACCTGCTCCGGTCCCTTCCACCGCGGCTCCAAACTCTTCTTCCGCTGAAAATTTCGTATGAGGATGTAATCCCCAGGCTGAATGTCGTGTCCGGGCCCCTCTGGTGTAGCTGGCAGGGCTTCCAGGACCTGTTGGTGAATAGAACGCAAACTTTCAGTTAACTGGCAAAGATAGTCAATCAACAATGGAAACTCAATATCAGAGAACCGCCGAGGGCGCGGGACGCCCCAGACATTCGCTGGGCATCCAAACACGACCTCGTACGGTGACAATCCTGTCCTAGAATGTGCTGTAGTTCTTGTTGACAAAAGAGCTAATGGTAAAGCATCTGGCCACTGTAACCCTGTTTCCTGAATTTTTGCCAATTTAAGTTTGAGAGTACCATTGTACTTCTCAACCAAACCTGCTGACTGTGGATGATTGGCAGCATGAAACTTCTGCTTAATACATAAACCATTACAAATCAATTGAATCATTTTGGCATTGAAATGACTTCCGTTATCACTCCAAATCAAACGCGGCAAGCCGAAACAAGGAAAGAACTCCTTCAGGAGTACCTTTGCAGTCGTAAGGGCTGTATTGTCTTTAATGGGATAAGCCTCAACCCATTTACTGAATGCACAAACAACCACCAAAACATACTTCAATTTATTGCACCTGTCTAATTCTATATAATCCATCTGAAGGACCTCAAAAGGGAAGGTGGTTGGTGCAAAATTACCAGGCGGTGTGGGGGTACCCTTTCCAGGATTGTTCATCATGCACACCATACAGTATTTCACTAAATGTGCAGCTGTCTTCGAAATGTTATTTTGCCATACGGGGTCTAACAACTTGCAAATACCCTTAGCACTAATATGGGGTGGGCCATGGTATCAAAAGGAAGAACATATGCATCAGGCAATATCCATCTCTGTTTTCCCGACTTATCAATGCAACATTCCTCATCATTCAATTGTGCTGTACTTTCCTGCCACACTGCTAACTCCTCTACTGTGGCTTCGCTTTGTATCTCCTTCACATTCTCAAGTGTGTCCTCAAACATGGTAACTTCAGGCACCCACCTAGCCGGGCGTGCTACAAACATTCTTTTCATTTTAGTCCGGGCCGTTTCTTTAGCTGTCTGATCCGCAAAAGCATTTTCCCTTCCTAAATCATCAGTAATTTTCCGATGGGCACTACACTTCACTATAGCCAATCTCTTCTGGAGTGTCAAAGCAGACAAAAGCCCCAATATAAGGTGCCCATGCTGAATCTTGGTGCCATGGGAAGTAAGAAACCCTCTCTCTGCCCAGAGTCGCCCAAAACTGTGCGCGACCCCGAAGGCATACTGGCTGTCAGTATAAATATTAATAACCAGTCCCTCACTGAATTCGCAAGCTCATATAAGGGCAACAAGTTCAGCAGTTTGAGCTGACTGATAGGGTACTCGTGACGTCTCCACTACTGTACACAGTGTAGTAATAGCATAAGCAGCAGTAGTAATGCCATCTGGTAATTTAAAACAAGAGCCATCGACATATAGTTCCCCTTGTGGGTCGGATAAGGGGACATCAGTCAAGTCTACCCGCCCTTTCGTCTCTTCTTCTGTCCGAAAGATACAATCATGTTTATCGACTTTATCGCTTTCGGAAGGGAGGGGCAGTAACGTGGCTGGATTCAGAGTGGCACATCTTTTGATCGTAATATGCTTGGCAAACAACGTTAATTCATAGTCAGTCAGACGTGCACTGGTGAGGTGCTGTGTCTTTGTCTTATTCAAAAGTGTATCCACAGCATGAGGTACCATGACTGTGAGATCACTATCAAGTACGACTCCAGCCGATTGTCTTATCGAGATGGCCACAGCCGCAACCGCTCTTAGACAGCTCGGGAGGGCTCTTGTGACTGGTTCAAGGGCAGCAGAGAAATAAGCACACGGCCGTTGCTTATCTCCAAATTTTTGTGTTAAAACAGAAAGCGCGCAACCAGCCATCTCATGGACGTACAACACAAACGGTTTAATATAGTGTGAGCAGGTGACTAGTTGGGTCGTCCGCCCCACCCCGCTTTAAAAGGAAAGTACTCTGGAGGTCTTGTCACCGGGATTGTTAGGTGGTATATTTATTAACCGAAAGTCAGGTACATGTGTCCCAATATGTCTCTTGGGTATCTCCACCTTGAGTCCCTTTGTTTGGGGATTGTAATAAGCAAAAGAAAACAAAAAAAACAGTCAGGGAGTCGGGGAAAACAAATGGTAGAACACGGTCCACGTTCACTGGTGGTTGGTTTCTTCCCTCCTCGCTGGTCTTGTCTCCACCTGGCTCCGGGTTCTCTTGGTAGAGGGAGTGAGATGCCGGCAATGGAGGTCGCGGGAACCAGACAAAGAAAAAGACAGTAAGGGACAAAGTCAGGTCTCCGCTTTGGGTCAATACAAACGAAAAGGGAAGAGTGCTCCCGTCACCTGTGCCTCCCGAACGTGCGGTGCCTAGGTGCCAGCGGAAATTTAGTGATTTGGGGTGGTGTGGGCCTTAAACCCTGCCCACCAACCCCTCAAAGAAAAGAACCCGGCTTTGGGGACTTGCCTGAACCCATGACCCTCCTGGGCCGTGGGGTGGAAGTCGCAGCCTCTCCTTCCAAGGTTGGAGTGCTGGACTCGATCGCGTTGCTCCAAGAGCGGTCGTCGGTATGTTGCTCCTCCTCGCTGGTTGTAATAACATCCTCGGGCACTTCCTCGTCTGCGACGCCTCCTTCTTCGTCAGCTTCACTTCGGTTCTCCGAACTCCCGGGTGAAACGAGCGACGTCCTCTTGTTCTCCAGGGTCCCGCCTTGCTGTTCCCCGATTGGAGGAGGGCTGTCGACATCCGGTCGGCCTACTGGACCGTCGATCCTGTTTCCTGTGTGCCACATGGCGGCTGCCATGTTGGAAAGGTCGGGCGGTTCCTGTGTTACAGGAGGGGAACAGTCACATATAGTCTGGGGTGCCAAGTACTGGAGCCGAGCAAAGCGCAGTTTTCAATTGCTCGAAAGACTGCTGACAGTCAGGCGTCCAAGGCAAGGGCTCATGCACTTCTTTAGTTGTTAGAGCAAGCAAGGGTTTGATTAGTAGGGAGTAATTAGGTATCCACTGCCGACAGTAGGAAGTGATACATATAAAAGCACGCACATCTTTTTGAGTTTGTGGAACAGGCATTTTAACAATTATACTAATGCGTCCAGGGGTCAATCTCCTACCCTCCTTCGACAGTAGGTGACCTAAGTAGGTGACCTCCTGTCGACAATACTGAAATTTGGAAAGAGAAACTTTATGTCCATGGTGAGCCAAATGCAACAACAATTTAACTTTACTATCTCTACAACCTTGCTCTGTGTCAGAAGCGATAAGGAGATCATCAACATACTGCACCAATACATTACCTGTAGGAAGCGAAAGGGAATCCAATTGACTCTTTAAAGCCTGACTATAAATACTTGGACTCTCAGTATAGCCCTGAGGAGCTCGACAGAACCTAAAGCTTCTTCCAACTACGGTGAACCCAAACAGATATCTGCTATCTGGATGAATAGGAATACTAAAGAAAGCATTTTCCAAATCAATGATAGAAAAGAATTTAGCAGTGGAAGGAATCATTGTCAAAAGCGTAGTAATGTCTGGGACCCCTGGAAATTGAGGAATTACTATGTTATTAACTTCGCGCAAATCAATCACAAAACGAAAAACATCTTCATGATCATCAGGGGAACCTGAGGGTGTTCGTTTAAGAATCGGAAGAATGGGGCTATTGCAAATATTGGCAGACGTCTCCTCAACAACTCCCTTCTTGATCAAATCCTGAATAATTTGCAATAAAGCTCGCTCTCCCGCCTGTGGTATTTTATACTGAGGAATACGAGGTAAATCCGCATTATCTTTAACCTGAATCGAAACCGGCGGGATATGCAACAGACCCACATCTGTATCACCCGTTGCCCATAAAGTGGATGGTATATCAGCAAATTCAGCGGGAAGAGGGAGAGACAAGCACTGCCTAGTACTTACATTTGGGCCCATCGTCATATAAACACCTTCCGGGGAACAATAAATAGTAGCATGCAATTTCTTCAACAAGTCTAAACCCATCAAATTCTCACCCCAATTAGATGTCAACAGAAACGGGGAATCCACAGTAAAAGGACCAACAGTCAATGCAAGGGGTCTTGAAATGGGGCTCACTATTGGTACACCTGAAAAACCTACCGAGACATTATTATGGCCAGACAGAGCCGCCCCATCGACCATATTTCGAGAAACAGAACTTTTCATCGCACCTGTGTCCACCAAAAATTCCTTAGTTGAACCTTGCAGTTCCGCTGTTACATAAGGACCACGCTGGTCTTCAGGTATCGGAACTGGTCCCTTACTCAGTCCCTGGCTGTCCTAGCTGTAAGACATTCCTGTCACTTCATCCATGTCATAGTCATCATGGTAGTACTGCCCATCGCGGGGGTCATCAAAGTAATTATTATCAGAATGACCCTGCGAGGCTGCAGCATTCTGAGCCCTATCAGCCTCACCAGCTCCATGACCCCGTCCATGAGAACCACGTCCTCGAGGGACCGCCACCTTCTCCAAAAGCACAGGACACTCGCTACGCCAGTGACCCTCTTCCTTACAATATGCACACTGATTCGGCCCCAGAGGTGTCGTGTTTGGCTGCCTACTAGTACGTGGAAGCTGTCGGGCAGGACCACCACGTCCTCTGCCATTTCCTCTAAAAGCCTGCTGCAGCAGCACCTTCGTCTTTAAATCCTTATGCTTTTTCTCTGTCCTCTTTTTCCTCGTTATCCCTATGCTCATAATATTGTGCCATATTCAAAATAACAGAAGGGGAAGAGGTGGAACAAGTACTTTCAGAAGCCTGCAGTCGAGTCGCAATTTCAGGAAGTAAATTGGAGACAAATCTATTAATTAACAACCGAACACCTCCCGCAATAGACAAATCCTGCCCACTACAGTCCAAAAATGTATCTTCAAACCGAGTGAAAAAATCAGACACACTCTCCTCTTTCTTCTGTCTACAAGCTGACAATTTATCCCAATCTACTTTTCTCGGCGGAATAAGAGAATGCATATACGTAATGATGCAGCCTGGCAACGCTAAAAATCCAGCTCGAGGCTTATCACCTGGTTTTCTCTCCTGGTCCCATGCTTTAATTTGATCCCAAGTACCACCCAACTCAGGAACATGGTCTTGGGTATGGACCTGTCTCCAAATATTAACCGGAACAAGAAGACCAAAAAACATTTCAATATCAGCGAGAGTCATTACCGTGGTGTTCGAAACGGGTAGCGTGGTGCAGAGCGGGCGGGCCAAACTCCGGAGGAAATGTGTAAAGCATCCGCGCAGCACTCACAGGTGACACACCAGGCACACTACAAAAAGAGACTCCACACCAGGTTGCATGAAAAATAACTTGTGTATTATACCAAATACAGTAGGATGCAATCCCGGTGGTGAACACGGAGCCAACTGGCACCAGGTAGTCATCTACAGAGGGGGACTATTTCCAGGGCAGGGCCAATCGGGCCGCTGCCAGAATCATCACTAAGTCCCAAGACTGAATAGATGTACGCATCAGTCATGACCGTAAAGCAGCCAGTACCTCCCGGCAAGATTATGAGCTTAGCATCATGGCAATAAACATTAGGCATAAACATAGAGCGTCACATGAGGCATCATGATCATAAATGCATGATACATGAATCCTAGGCCCAGTAGGCATAAAACCAGCAGTGCAGGCCTTCGGGGAAGAAAAGCATTACCAGCATAGACATAACACTTGAGGCATTTCAACAAGCACATGAGGATGAAGTGTAAGAAATAAATGTAAAGTCCATCAGCATTAGATGAATAACAGCCAGTAGCTTCTGGCAAGTCCATGCACGTAGTTTAAACACATTGGCATAAAAGCATTAGGCATAACATGTGAGTATGAACATGAAGCCTCCTAACGTGGCATGGAAGCATTAACCATGCACAATAGGCATATAAACACACTATGCGCCATCCCTATTAGACTGGGGCCTAAAACCTATGCGCATGAAGGCAGACATCAGCAGTGGGCATCATCCTCAGTGTAGGAACAGTAGGCGTTATCATTAGGCACTACTCCCATTAGCAGTGGGCTAACCCTGCGGCATCCTAATTAGACATCCAGAACGCATGATACCTCAATTATGGGGCATGAATCACATTTGCATCAGGCCTGAACCCATTACCATTAGGCATAACCTGATTAGCATTATAGTATGACATTGGCCTAATCACCGGAGCATAAACCACATTACAATAGGCCCTGCTAGCATAGATGCGTTATGCATAAACCATGGTGCATGAATCATCAGCGTAAACACAATCTGCATTACAAGCCTGGCATGCCCTCGTTGCAGATTAGCCTGTGCGCCACTGCGCCTGGAGAGCCCCCTCTCTGGGACTCTGAACCTCAGAATTGCCCCAATCGCGGCAGCTGCCCACTGTCTGGTGGGGCAACTGCGTCAAGTAAATCAGTACTGTCACATGGGGGCCCCCGCCGGGACTCTAAGTTACTGCTTCCCCACTTTGCACAGGGGAGCCCAACTCCAGGGCTCCTGGAAAAACAATGCCCCTCAACGTTGCAGCTGCCCACTGTTATACGGGGCAGCTGTAAAGTCAGCGCGGGCACACCGGTGGCCTCAGAGCAACACAGGGGGGAGGTGGGCACCGACAATGTGCCCCGACACCAACCCCCCCACCAAGTTAAGGCCGAGGCCCCACTCCAGGGCTACTGATTCAGTATTGCCCAAAACGTTGCAGCTGCCCGCTATCAAGTGGGGCAGCTGGGAAGCAAAATGGGCACTGGTCCCGGGGGCGGGCACCGGCAATGTGCCCCGACACACCCCCCAACCACCAGCAGACTGGGCCCCACTCACCGGGACTCCTCGCGCTGCTCCGGGGTGGAACAAGGCACCGGCCGTGTGCCTTCGGCGCCTCTGCTCCCTTCACTTCACCCGGCCCCAATTCCTGGGACCGGGACTTTGGCTGGGAGCCCGCGAGGCTCCAGATGACTCCGGCTGCACGCGGGGCTCTCCACGTTCCTCCGGGAGCCCCGCCAACCCCAGCAGCACCTTCCTGGACTTCACCCGGGCCCCCCTCCTGGGACCCGGGACTTTGATGCGGAGCCCGCGAGGCTCCAGACGGCTTCCCTGACTTCCTGCCGCTCGCGGGGCGGGACTTCCCCCAGGCGCTCTCGCCAGCGCCAATCCCAGCGCGGCTCCCCTGACGTCACGGGGAAGCCCGCGCAGCGCTCCTGGGTCTCCCGGGCCGGCGGCGGTGATCCTCAGTGCCCGCTTTAGGTGCGCCGGGACTCGGGCCAGCGGCGGTGATTCAGGGCGGCAATGAGGGGTAGGCTCCCTCTTAATTTGTAATACGAAGCAGGGTGGGCACCCGCTTTATTTTTAAATGCACAAACGCGGGGTGGGCACCCGCGAAGGACCACAAATGCGGGGTGGGCTCCCGCTATTTTCAAAGAATCAGCTCCCTCAGGCAGGGAGAAAGTTGTAGCGCTGATTCCCGGGGTGCAGGAACAAAAGGTGCTTGGGGTGCTGAAAAATAGCTGTAGCGCTCACAAGGCGCTAGGGAGCAGGCAGAAAGGCACAGTCAATGGACTTATGGCGCTCTCGCAGCACAGCGCTGCAGGTGTCAGCTCCTCACCTCCTGGGCAGTAAGATACAGCGCTCTTCTTCTCCAGGCGCTAGCCAGCAGGCCGGGCACAGTTGTAGCGCTCACGAGGCGCTACGTAGGAGAGCATGCAGGCAATACTGGGCAAGTTCAGCCAGCAGGGGGCACTTCATCAAGACAGGACCGCAGTTCCTGGGAACAGTCATCCCCTATCCAGTGGCACTCCTCCTTGGTCAGCAGTCTTCACTCCAGTAAGGGGGCTCTCACTAGCCCTGTGGACAGAGAGGGGTACAGTGGGGCACAGGGGCCAGCACACAGGCCCATGCGGCGGTACCTCCTGGCAGAGTGTCCCCTCTCATTCAGGTCCACGCTCAGTCTGAGCACATGGCATCCCAGCTCCGTTATTTATACACCCCTCACCCCACCTACCAGAAAGGGCTGGAAGCTTCTGGAAGGTTCCCTGGGGAACCGGACCCAACTGGTTTAGGGGGAGGTGTAGAGCACCCTGGGGGCCAGGCTTCCCGCCAAAAGCTGGGGGTGGGAAGCAGACAGCTAGACCGCCAACTCATCTCAGACAGGCGGCACATGTGCAGACAGGAATGGCGTCCATTTTAAAAGTAACATTTTACAAAGGTGCATTTCTACAATGGTGGAAATAAAGGTGCGTACACCATTGCACAGCATTTATTATTTTCAGTTCAGACCCACCATGTCAGTAAAAAGGCTAGGGGGAAAAGCGAAAAAATTTAGGACAATAAGGGCCAAGTCCAACACGTGGAGAAAGCAGCTTTAGTCAATTCTTTATAATAAGCAGTAGGATATTTCCTAGGATCAGGCAAATGAGTCTTAAGGGACAAAACTTCACTTCTTTTCCACGGAGTATAAACCCATTGTTCTTGAAACCTGGCCGCCACTGCCGCGTGAGTAACATTACCACGTTGGTCCGTTAACTCCGGTATCTCGGGGTGATATATGGGATGAACCTCTCTCATCGGAAACTGGGACACTGTAGTAGGACCCTTATCATGTAGCCTGCCCCTATAGGCAACCAATGTAGTAATGTTACTAAAAAATGACCTGGGTTCATACCATTAGTATTCACACGATCTTTAATATCAAATAAAATTTGTGGCGCGTCGTCCCCAAAATGTTGCTGCCAAAGACCAATTAATGTAGAGGACATATGTTTAAGAGCGTGCTGCTGTACAAAGGGCTCATAATCTTTCATCACACTCCAAACATCCTCCACACTGTAAATGGGGTTACGACCCCATTGCGCAGCCTGATTAGCCACAACCTTCTTCTCCTCATCTCCCACTGCAGACCGTACAAAAGGGCCTATCCGCTCATGAAATTTTGGTAAGTCTCTATCCTCAAACCCACGAGCTGGTGTCTCAGTGCTTACGAAAATTGGGGGATGGAGAACCAAAGAGGGAGAAGTAACAGGAGTGACAGGCACAATCGTCACTGGCGGTTGCGTCGCAGGATAAGAGCTGGAGATCAGGATGCTGAAACAATAGGTTTAGCAGGAGTACTAACAGTCACCGTTGCCACCGACGGCAAAGAAACCGAAGAAGGAGGAGGAGGAGGCGAGGCTACAGCAGTTGAAGCGACAGCAGTAGATACAGGGGCAGTGAGAACAACGGTAACAGGCGGCTGTGATGACACAGGGACAGTAGGATATATCCTTTGCGGGGCATATGGGGGTGGGGGTCGAGTATCGAACAATTCTTCCACAAAAGTATCAGTTTCCTCCTGAGCCAAATACGATTTATCAATATGCAATGGAAATCTCCTATCTTCTCATTCAGCTCCCTTTTCCTGTTTCTGTTTATCGTATGCTACAGCTTTCTGAGTCACTGTCTGCATCTTCCCCTTCTGGGCCTCTTTCTCAGACTTCAGTCGTCTCTGCCTAGCTGCCTTCTGCCACGTTCTAAGAGAATCAAACATAGACTGTCTACTTTGCCTTTTAAATAGCTGTTCCTGTAAATACCCAATCTTTTGTTCATCGAAAGTGCCCGTTAACGGCCACTGCAACTCAGCATTGTCCCTTGTATATTTGTGCCATAGTGTACTAAACATAATAGGGCCAAGACTATGCTTCACATACATATCAAAATTTGGAGTGCCTTCTGGAGGCGCCGGCTGAGCTTCTTCCAATCGAGCATCTGCAGAACAACAGCGACAGCACAGAGAAATCAATTTGCTAACTCCAGGCATTTTAAAAAGAAAACCAGTCTACTACTTATGCCTGGCAAAGCAATTGCAAATGCTTTTATCTCAAAGACGGTCTTCAGACCGTACCAAATACAAACCAAAATGGTACCATATCCACAAAGAACCAAAACAAACTCACCTGATATTCGCAGGTCAAAACAAACTAATTCTCCACTGCCGACTCTTCATACCAAACGGTCAGATCCAAGGGTTTCGCCGTTTAGGACTCCAGTCGGGATGACCGCTGGGCGAGGCACCGTCCGGCAGGACAGAAGGGGCAGCTGCGAGCAATCAATGCTCCTCGTACAGGGATCCCTGATCCATCAGTCCAACCCGACGATGGCCTCAACCACCACCCCGTCCGCGGAAAGGGATGGGTCACTCACCCGAAGGAGTCCCTGTTCGGGCACCAACTGAAGAAAGTGACCCAATTAGGGTCACCCGGGTCACTCACGACCACCTCTCAGCCTTCCATACCAAATGAAGAGTCGGTCAGACAGTAGAGAATACAAACCAATATCTGTTTATTTAGAGTACACTCAGAGCGGAGCCCAATCTGCCCAGTCGCTTAGGAGTGCTGCAGAGGTACTGACATCAGCAAGCATAAAGTTACATTATGTGCATTCGGAATTAACGAAGGCATGCCCACAATGGTATTTTCCAAGCAAATACAGTAAAACAGTGAAGTACAAAAAATCAAGTTTTGATTCTGGGGCCGGGCACAAACTATCTAACAGTCAAGGTCATTCTGCCAGTGCCCGCCACCAGACAAGTGAGAGAAGGCTTCTATCTAAAGGGATAGGTATGCGCTAATAAGAACAGTGTATTCATTAGTGAGGTGAATTCCGGCTTCGGGGAAATGAAACCTAACTGAGGCCTCTTCTCAGAAATGACGAAGGATAAGTTTTATAATATAACCCAAAATGGCGCCGGCATATAAAATGGCACAGCGAATGCTAACATACTGCATAAGCAAGTTCTTCTATTCTAACACGCGTTTAGGCCTCTTTTATTTCCATTACTCTCTCAATGCTCTCCCGGACCGCTGAGAACGTCAGCGCCATATTGGAGTGGTGCAATACACAGTCCATTAACAATTCAAAGATAAATAATTAATTGCATGGTTCGGGGTGACACATTTTTTCTGTTTCCATTTCTCCTTACATAAATAACATTTCATTAATACGGATCAATATTGACTAACTCTCATTCAGTTACAAAAACTGGTACTTAATCTCTTATAGACCATTAAGTCATCTCCATAATTATTCAACATATGTCTCAACAGGGACGAAATAAATCAAATAAGTTCTATATTTCGTTAATTCCAACTCATTCTGGAATATCAACACTTTAAGATTTTCGCCCTGGATGGGCATAGAATCCCCAATGTCCCTGTTCTCCTCCTATTGCAAATCTCTCTGGTCTACACTCTTAGTTTTCCACTAAAGTTCCTCATTAGAGTGTCCTTTCTGAACTATACTCTTTTTAAAGGTGCACTCCCAACTCCTACCCACTGTTCAGCACTAGGGGCGCCTTTGTTAGCATGTCCACTATATAACTGGACCCTAGTCTTCGCAGCTTCTTTTCTCTATCTCCGCCCCTTACATCTCTTGGTACATGATCTATACTGAAAAATTTGAGTAGATTTCTGTTACTCTGATGATAGCTCTCAAAATGTCTTGCCACCGGATAATTTACATCTTTTTTAGCAATAGCTCTCTGATGTTCTAGGATGCAGAGTTTTACGGGATGTATAGTACTCCCCACATACCTCAAGTTACATGGGCAAATTAAGCAGTACACTGTAAATAGTGTATTGCAATTCATAAATTTGCTTATTTTGATGGGATCACGTAGACCTCTGATCTCATAGGTAGTAACTTTTTTGCTTTGAGCACACGCCTTGCATCTGCTACATGGGAAAGAGCCAGGTAGCTGTTGCAGGCCTGTTGGTGTTCTTGCTGGGGGGAGGTAGCTCTCCACTAATTGATCTTCAATAGATCGCGTTTTCCTAAACGTTAGGGAGGGATGCGGTGGTAAGTCTCGTCCTATCACAGGATCAGATTTCAGTATCTGCCAATTTCTTTGCATAATACCTCTCACATGCCTTGCTGCACTGGAGAAATTAGTAGTTAGATGGAAGTTATTCATAGAGTTTCTCTTCTCGGCTTTGGGTTCCTTTTTCAAGAGATCTGATCTTTTCTTACTCTCTACTTTTTCCATAGCTTTGTTCAAAACTCTTTTCTGATAGCCCCTCACTACAAGTCTTTGGATGCTTTCCCGTGCTCCTTGCTGAAAATCTTCCTCTCTTGAGCTATTTCGTTTAATCCTTAATAGTTCTCCATATGGGATACCATTCACCAGATTGCGAGGATGACTACACCTTGCATGCAGGATGGAATTCCCTGCTGTGGATTTTCTATGTAATGCTGTACTAATCTTGTTGTCCCTCACGAATACACTAAAGTCCAGAAATTTAACTTCGGAGGAGCTGATCTCACTTGTAAACTTGAGATTCAAATCATTACGATTCAAATAAGCGATGTACTGTTTGGCAGACTCTTCAGTACTTCGCCAGATGATAAACAGATCATCTATATAGCGTCTCCAGCTCACAATCTGTTCTACCCATTTGTCACAGGTATCCGACCATGCCACCTGCTTTTCCCACCAGCCCACAAACAAGTTTGCGTAGCTGGGGGCAAAGCAGGTTCCCATGGCTGTTCCCTTAATCTGCGTATACATCTGGTCCTGAAAGATAAAGATGTTATTGTGCAAACAGAAGTCCACAAATTCCAGTAGCATTTCACTGTGCTCCCTATGTTTCAACAGACGGCTTCTCGAAATTTATCTTACTGATTCCAATCCCTTTTCATGTGCTATACTAGTATATAGATTAGCCACATCAAATACTATCATTAGGAAGTCCTGTTCCCATGCTACTCCTTCGATGTGTTTCAGGAAGTCCTTAGTGTCTCTAGTGTATGACGTTAGTTCTAACACAAACAAGAACAGAAAATAATCCACGTATCTCGACATATTTTCCATTAGACCTCCAATTGAAGCAATGATTGGCCGTCCGGGGGGATTCACTCTGTCTTTATGCACCTTCGGCAGATGATAAAAAGTAGGTATCCGTGGATGTGGGACAGATAAAAATGTGTACTCATCCGTTGTAAACATCCCTTTCTCATACCATTTAAGGATTAAGTCCTCATATTCCGTGATGCTTTTCATATATTCAGTGGTGGTGGTAGGAACATAGTGCTCGCAATTAGTGAGTTGTTTAAATGCTTCCTTGCAGTAATTTTCTCTTGTCTGCAGCACCACATTTCCACCCTTATCCGAGGGTTTCACTACAATCATTTCATCGTATTCCAGATTCTTTAGCGCCTGCTTTTGTGCATATGTTATGTTCATTTCGCCTTTGGTTTTATCTCTGTCCTCCTGCAATGTCAACAAGTCTTGATTCACCTTTTCTGCGAAAATATCTATCGCATCCATAGGTGTTTGTGGATAGAACCTAGAATTAGGCTTGAAGGGGCTAGGTGATCCTTTTTGTGCAATTCCCAAGTTCTCAATCCTGTCAATCTGGTCAAGCCGACCAGTGTCCTGTTGTATTGTTCCACCTTCAAGTTCTTCCAAGATGGCCAAAATGTCCATATCATATCCAGTTAGCATGTCAGTCCCCGCCCTCTCTTCTCTGGACGGTATGTGGCCACACTTTTCACCCTTAATTTTAAAGTATTTATAGAGTTTGATTTTCCTTACATATTTAAACATATCAATCCTAGTTTGCGTATATTCAAAATTATTCGTGGGGCAGAATGTTAAACCTAATTTAAGAACTGATTCTTCTGCAGTCGTCCGTTTCTTCAGTGTCAAATTTATAATGGTTAGGTTCTCTTCCGATTTCACCTTCATTGTCTGAACTTCGTATTCCTCTTGTTTCTCGTATTCCGGGTTGGATTCTCCCTTCCTTCATTTACACCCACCCCTCCTCGTTGTTCTGCAGCTTTTTGTTCCGGTGGCCTCCCTTTGCCCCCTCTCAATCACGTTTGCCGTATAAGGCTGAATTCCTTGTGAAAAGGGTGAGGTGCTCCTCTATTTGGGCTGGTACTCCCTATTTCTTCCCCTGACTGCTCTGCGTCAGTCACTTCAGAAAATAAGAAAATGCTTTTCCTACGGAAACATGATCCTAACTAAAAATACCTATATATATATATATATATATATATATATATATATATATATATATATATATATATATATATATATACACACTTTGCCATCATAGCCGTATTTTTGCTGTAATAAATATTGGAGTTTAAATTCACGAACCTGGGCAGTGTCGGTGCCTGTTTTGTACGTGGGACGGGAGTTCGAGTATATATATATATATATATATATATATTTATATATCCAATCCTGGCATCTGCAAATGACAGGCGCTGACTCCGTGGGGATATGACACAAAAATGTATTATTCCATCAAACAACCTAGACGCGTTTCGACGGCGAACCGCCTTGATCACTACGTCAGGCACCACGGAGTTACACATTATATAATGACAATTTGAGTTGGTTGTCACAGCAACCATTCTAGTTGCTAGACATAGAAGTTTCTATGTTTCACGACAAAAGTGACTGTGCATTTTCGTTTTTTTAAAAAGATTATCCAGAACGGCACAATGAGGCCACAAACGGACGCACTCTCGGGTTAGTTCTTGATGTTTTCTTTATTGTGCGGACACCCCCCGCACCGACAGACGCGTTTCGGCGTAAGAGCCTTTTTCAATGTCGGTGTCCTCAAACCATTCACTGGCTTAAGTACAAGCCCATTGGTGCATGTGATAATCGTAAATAAAAATGAAAAACGGTTTTTCTGGCCTTAGTTCATAGCGGCCATCTTATAACGTGCAAAAACAATAAGTGATTATTCGATCATGATATACAATAAATAAACCAAAAAAGGTATTTACAAACATAGGGGCAAACATTTCTGACGTGCACATTAATATTGCTCTTCTGATTAAAGAATATATATATATGCAATTAATCTTTGCAAAAATGCACGAAAACCATACGTTCAGAGATGTAAAGATGTATATATCTCCCCTCAAAATTGTGCCCTGGATGGGCCTATATCAACCATGTTTCTCTTTCATTTGTTGAAATAATTAACTCAGTTCTAATCCCACATTATTACCCAAAGCCATATTTGCATTGGTCCATTGATTTTAGAAAGAAAGCTACACATTTCCTTATACAACCTGCATGTATTGCTAATGTCTCGGAGTGGTAGCTAAACTATATGCTCAAATGGATTATGGCAAATGCCTGGATCTAATGTATATGGTCTTTGTTTTCAGGTTGTGGGGTAAGGCTTGCGGCAGCTAAAAAAGATTCTTGCGAGGTTCAGAAGTTTATATGTTCCTCAAAGTCTTGTAGCTGTGTACAATGACAAAATTCAAATAATTGAATATTTAATCTAAATGAACCCACATCTCTTCATCCCCTTTAAGACCCTCGGGGGCCATCGTTTGGAGCTTGATAATATATTTTGACTCCAAAATTCGAAATTTTTGGTCCTATCTCCCCCCCTCTCGTTCTTTCGTATTTGGTCTAGACAAAAGAAGCTTAATAAGTCTCTATTACTCTGATGGACTTCCTCAAAATGGCGGGCGATCGGGTAGTTGTTATCCTTATGGCTGATCGCCCGCATATGCTCCAAAATCCGCTTCTTAGCAGGGTGGATTGTGCTACTAATATATTGCTTATTGCAAGGACATACCAAGCAATAGACGGTATATTCCGAATTACAATTGAGTAGCAAGTTAATCTTCCACACCTTGTTTGGGTCTTTGTTATTTATCCTGTAACTGGAGACTTTTTTGCTGTATTTGCATGCTTTGCACCGCATGCAGGGGAAGAAACCGGTAATCAGATCTTTTTTCAGGGGCATAGATTGAAAGTGGCTATGCACTAAATGGTCACCCATAGATTTGCCTCTTCTATAGGTGATCATAGGTCTAGGTGGAAGATCTCTACGCAGGATCTGATCTGTTTGTAAGATCTTCCAATTTCTCTTGAAGATCTGCATACTCTGGGCGGATCTGCTATTGAATTGTGTGATCATCCTGACTGGTTCTTTTTTCTTCTCATGGTCTCCACTCTTCTTGTTCTTTGCCACTAACAGTTGTGTCCTAGGCACCATGTTTACTTTTGCTTCCACAGCACGGAGGCCATTGATGGAATAGTCTCTGGCTGTGAAGCGTTCAAACGCCCCTGTCTTAGCCTGTTGGTATTCGGCTTCTTTTGTACAATTGCGTTTAATTCGCAATAGTTCTCCATATGGGATATTGGAGATTAAGCTCCTTCGGTGGTGACTCCCTGCATGGAGGGTCGAATTTCCCGATGTGGGTTTCCTGTACAGTCTAGTTAAAAGTCTGCTCTTTTCAATGTACACATCTAAATCCAGGTAGCAGACTGCCTCGCTGCTGATAGTGGCTGTAAAAAATAGGTTCAACTCGTTGTCATTCAGCGATTTGACATACTCCTCAGCCGAAGAACGGTCGCCTCGCCAAATGACAAACAAGTCGTCTATGTATCTCGCCCACAGTGCAATATTGTCAACCCATTTTTCATTGCTTCCTGCCCAGGCCACGTGCTTTTCCCACCAGCCAACGAAAAGGTTCGCATAGCTGGGGGCGAAGCACGTGCCCATCGCAGTCCCCCGTTGTTGTCTGTACAGCTGCCCTGCGAATGTGAAGATATTATTCTCTAGGCAGAACTTTGTCATATCGTGGAGCATCTGATTGTGTTGCTGGAATTTCAGTGGCCTTTTATCTAGAACCACTTAATCGCATGCAAACCCTGAGTGTGATGAATACATGCATATAGACTTGTGATGTCTAACGTGATCAACATCATGTCTTCTTCCATCACTATTCCCTCAATCAGTCTTAAAAAGTCCTGCGAGTCTTGTACATATGATGCCAAATCCCTAACCATTGGTGATAAAAACAAATCTATGTAAGTGGAGGTGTTTTCTAGGAGACTTCGAATAGATGCCACAATTGGTCTCCCGGGGGGATTTGTAAGATCTTTGTGGACTTTTGGAAGGTGGTAGAATGTGGGAAGGACAGGGTTCTCACAATACAAGAAAAGATACTCATCGTGTGTTATCATCCCTTCCTCTTCCCACTGTGAGAGAAATTGGTGGAAAGATCGAATACAGTCCTGATATTCTGATTTTTGTATAGGGATATAGCATTCTGGATCATCCAGTTGTCTCTTTGCTTCCCTATAGTAATGTTCCTTATCCAAGACAACGATGTTTCCTCCTTTGTCGGAGGGTTTGAAAATTAGAGTGTCATCTTTCTTTAGATCTTGTAATAGTTCCCATTCTTTCCTGGTGAGGTTATATTGTTGTTTATCTTGGGTCTTGTTGTCCATGAGCTTTTTCAGGTCCGTAATAATGGCCTCATTGAAGACATCTATTGCGTCATGCGGAGTCTTTGGTATTGTTCTAGACTTAGGTTTTAGTTGACTTCTCCTTCCAACTTGGGTAATCCCCATTTCTCTCACATGGCTCTCTAGATTTGCTTGGGTATTATATTCCCCACTCGTACTATTGTCTTCCAAGGATAATAAGACTCCCAATGTCTCTAGGTCATGTCCGGTAAGTAGGACAGAGTCTGTTCTTATGTCTCCCAAGCTTACAGATGTTGTGCTTGGATGGAGCAGATGGATTTTCTGCAGCTTCAGCTTATGAATATATTTAAAGAGATCAATCCTGATCTGTGTATAGTCCGGTTCCATAGTAGGGCAAAACGTTAAACCATATTGTAACACCTTGATTTCATCTGGTGTTAAAGTTCTTTTGGACAGGTTGATAATTGTCATGGTATTTTGGTGAGTTACCACTTCCCTCTCTTGCCTCGACTGTGTGTAACTCTCTGGAAGGGTTCTTCTCCCCCTTCCTTTCTGTCCCCTCCTTGTTTTGCGTTTCTTGACTGGTGTTGTTGTGGGGGGTGGGTTCTTGGTGCTGGTCTTTGTCTTATTTCTCGCATAAGTTTGTACTCCCGAAAATACCCTGGTTCGCTTGTGCCTGGCAATTCATCCGTTCCTGTAGATTGTTCACTTTCCGAAGTTTCTACTTCGGATTCTGAAGTTTCCCTTGTTGTATGTGTTGGCCCTGAAGTCACCGCCGGTGCACCACTCGCCCTGGGTGCTGTCGTCGCGGTGGTGAGCCGCGATACATTCTTCCACAACGGCACAATGAGGCCACAAACGGACGCACTGCATGGTGCCTGCCACGTAGTGCAGGGATATGTTAAGTGTCCCCTTTTTGTACTGTGGCGTGTGCCAGCACCCGCCGCAATACAAAACATAGGCTTTGCGACCGCTGTGGTGGCGGACGCATCCTTATACCTTTGGCGTGACCGCCAACAGCTTGTCGGGTGGTCCCATCTATGAAAGGATGGCGGTCAGACGAAAGTCCGACAGCCATCCTAATCAGCGTCTAAGTCGTTTAAATGGCTGCTGCAACATTTCTGTTTACGTCGCGGCAAGATTGCTTGCTCCAAAAATGCCAATCAGAAGGCTTGATGTTTTGAATTTCAGCCCAATTGTCAACATAGCTACAAATTTTGAACTTTAATTTTTCCAAAAATACTGAATGGATTCACACCAAATCACAAAATGCATGTCTCCTGTGTAAAGGTCTGGCTTAATACCAAATTTGGTGTAATTCCGTTCAGCAGTTATGGCTTTAGTGCTGACTAAGATTCCGTTGTTGGACACCCCTATTCCTCAGCCCCCGCTTGCTGGCTCACCCCAAAAACCTTCTAGGAAGAAGTGGAGATGGATGAACTTTCTTTAAAGTTTTGTCGTGAAGATTAATTAAACAGTGCCAAAGTTATTAGCAAAGCTAAAGCACTCTTCCTATGGAGAGTCTGACCTAATTATAGCGACACAGTGGAAGTACTTGGTATTTGTTCTGCTTTTGTTTTAGTTCTGGTCAACAATTTTTCCACTCAAGTACTCTTTTATGTTTTATGTGTGCTTTCCCCTTATAGTTGTGTGTACATGTTTGTATACTCTGTATGTGCACACAGATATTTATATTGTGATTATATTTTCATGTTATATTTCATTTTGGGAAGAAGCACCCCCACCCCCGAAACCCCACTTAATTGAAGAATATGATTTTGTTTTTATCTTGTTTATTTATTTGACTGTTTTTTCTTATTTTTATTGGGGGGTATACCTCAAACCCCAAAGTCCCTCTGGGAAAATGTATATCTACATTTTCCCCTTTCCAGAAACATATTTATTCCTATGAATATGTATCCGTACCCATCGCATGTTATCTGTTTATCCTTAAATGTCCATTTCCCATTACAAAATATCCATAATACGTTTGAAATTGGTTACAAATATGTTCCTCAGTGAAAGTTAATAATTTTAACTTTTTTGAAAATGTGTTGTCAATTCATAAATACATATTTCTAAGCTAAATTTCGTTTTTGTGCCATAGAATGCATTGATTAATTTAGTCTAAAATTTTATTGAAAATCTATGCTATTGTAAAACATATTTTTGAAAAGTATTTTTTTATAAAGATGTTTTGGAAAATAATGTTATCACATGCTACCTACCCTTTTTCCATTTCTCTCTCTTTATCTCTCTCTCTCACTCTTTCTTTCTCTTCGATACACACACCTACAAACACATACAACTATACACACATTGCAAGGGCGCAACCACCACCTGTGAGTTGCAGCCCACACATAGCCAAGCACTGACAGTCATGACAATATTGATGGAGTCCACCCACATATTGTACTGCATAGGAAAGAAAAATACTCTTTGTGAGTCAACTCTCTGAGGGCTCACAAGGCCACAGGCAACACCAGGCACCATCTCTACCGTAAGAGGAAAAACACACACAAATATCTTAGCTCACCCGGAACCAGGACATAATGGATCCGGCACATCAGAAAACATCCAGATGCATACATTATGCAAATTGCACTAAGTACTACAGTTGATCATATGCATGCACCCACAATACATACAGATAACTCCAGTCACCTACCTTCCTATACCCACACCAGCCCCAGATCAGCAAGGGGAAGGTCCCGGCAAACAAGTGAAACCGATCTGCTGGCCAATAACACCAGCCTGTGCACTGGGTAAAAACAAGCCCTTAGTAAAAGCCTCAAGAACAATATATCCCACCCCAAATCAGGAGACAATATCTAAATTGGAAGAAGGCAGAACCACGTTGAGCTAAAAAGCAAATGAAGGAAAACAAATCTGGGAAACTCATCTGACCACAATCTTAAACATTCCAACTAAAGATCAATACTGACGTGGAAGATTCCTGGCTGTTCAAGCCACATCCACCAAACTCTATTTATGTTGGACCTGGTAGTCATACTCGTCATACTCCACCCATGGAGCCTAACATCATGAACTTATGGAGGTCAGCAGCTCCTCCAACCATTAAAGCACAACATAGATGGAGACCAGCCCAAAAAACATGCTGAAAACCACCAACATTTCTGGTAGCAGCTAAGCATGCACTCTAGGATGTGATACATACAGGTGATAACGCCGATTCTTATCTAATTATCTATAAGAACCTTCTGGTCGCCAAGATCTTTTTACCTGTTGAATAGTGTAAAGGAGAGAATCTCATCTGGTTACATAACAGCATTCATTTGTCTGAAAGGACCACTGACTCCGAATTCAAGTTTAAGAATTTATTATCGCCAAAAATAACTGGACGTGCAAGCACCTCAACGCGAGGTTAAAGAAATAGATGGGCACTAATACAAATAATAACCTACGCAGGAGTCTCATCCGACTCAAGATAAGGAGAATAGAAAGTTCTAGAAGGATCAACCAGACTATGATTGCTCCAATTTCTAAGTTGCTCTTCATTGGGCTAAACAAGCTTAAAATCAATTGCTGTCCCTACACTAACGCTAAGTGACATCCCTGCATAACGATTTTCCCAGGCAAGAGTGAATAAAAGGTGTCAGCTGTGAAGACTTCCTAAGAAGTGCAATCACATAATACCTAAGCTCAGCTCTGTCCTTCTCTCTGGTCTCCCCTACCTCTTCTCTGGCCTCCTCCCTCGGGGCACTATCCCTAATACAAAACCCCAATACAATTGTACACGCCTTTGTCACGCCTCCTTGGCCAGGTCTTCTTTCTTGTGCTTTTCCATCGAAACGGTTACTTCATCCTGGACGGTTGCGATGACCTTGAGTCCCAGGCACCTTCTCCGCTGAAAGTATCATCCCTAAATTCCATTGCACTCCCGTACCATGCCTCCCATCTCTCTAACTTTTGAAAACAAAGAGTTAGTCTTTACTAACGAGACATGTGTCCTTGCACCTGCAACAAAAGATACGTTCAACAGAAACCTTCTACTGTGCAAATTAAATCTACCGTTTGTGCCCAGAGAGCCTTACCAAGAGAAACTTTTCTCTGCCTACAAAATAAGCTAACATAAGAATAAACCAGGCCTTTCCTAAGCATATATGTAGTCAGGCCTTTACATATGACTTTTAAACACACTTCTTACTTTTCCCTATAAGCATTTTCATTACGATTCATATGCAAACAATGAATTACATGTGCAGCTTTAATATGGTGCACGTTTAAACTACTGCAATTACATTACACACGAACTAATTCCTCTATGCATTATGTTCACACAATTCAATAAGCATTACATTACATAATTATCATAACACAATTATACTGCTGATTCACTTTGTCTCAGCGAACTATTCATTCTTTACTAAACATGCATGAATATACAACTGAATATACGAATATATGTCTGAATACATGTGGGTGCGGCCTATCAGTGATTATGATGCACCCCTACAATTCACAAGAACATTTCGCTCTATCAGTTCCCCCTTTGATGACTCCTGTCATCACATTTCATTCTACTCCCTTGGAGAAAGAACCGACCTAAACAGAACTTGTTGCCATCTTCCCTGATCTTAGTTTCTCCATGCTCTTGAGCCTTTGATACTGACTGTCCTGCAGTCTTGCCAATCTCATGTCATTTTCCCTCAAAGCTCTCTTGACTCGGCCTGCTCGATACCACTTGTAGGCCTTGATCAAAATCCACAAGCCAACCACACAAACCACCAAAATAAGGAGGGGTCTCAGAAAGTACCCAAGGAATCCCTTTCCTAGATTCGCAAACCAACCTCCCACTTGACCAAAACCCTTGCCGACCTTTTCCCAGGCCCCCTCTTCGGTCAAATCCGCTATTTTTGTGTGGATTGTAGTGATGTTACTTATATATTTCTCCAGATCCTTGCTACGGTCTGGTATATAAGTGCAGCACTCTTGAACCTTCAACATTTTACAGACTCCGCCCTCTTTTGCCAATAAGACATCCAAAGCAAGGCGATTCTGCAAAACCATTCCCCTTATCGACAACATCTCTCCTTCCACCAACACCAACGACTTTGCTGTATTCATTGAAAATTCATCCACCACAGTCGCTAACCTCCGGATCTTCACATCATTCAAGACTACTCCCAGACTGGGTATCATAGCTCCAAAGATATCTCCCACAACGATTCCTGCACTTGCAGCTCTTCTCGTTCTTGAATGCTCTCCACCTTCTAGAAGATCTAAATCTTCTGTATGGTAAATCTTTGGAAATATTATTGCCAAATAACATGTTCCATACCAATTTGCAGGCAACCTCACATAAGCATTCTTCCCACATACGTAATACACCGTTGGTATCACTTGTACAGGACCTTGGAGAAAATCTTTTGCTACATCTGCCATGGTGAAAACGTGATCACAAGTGCTTTGTCCCACTGCTACCTTCTCGTAGTAAGTCTGATAACGCCTTATACACAACTTACCCCTCTGCTCCTTATCTAACGCTATAGGACCATAGCTTCCCCTGGTCTTATGCAACTGGTCTTCCTCTGTCCAATCAGTCCTGTGATGCCCCAAGTCTCGGGAGTGAGTCAGCTTTCTATACCTATCCTCAACCTGATCTACAAACTTTCTCTCTACATCCGACATCAAACAAGTCAGATTGTGTCTGTGTGCGAATGCTGTATCCAATTCCAAACTCGGTATGAAGTACTTCCTGAGTCTATCTTCCGTCTTATAATAGTCATATTTATTCAAATGCTTGTAAGCTGGGACTTCGGGAAGCACTGCATCGAAATTGGAAAAGAAATACTCAAACTGATCTCTCTCATAAAATAAACTAAGCAAAAGACTACATGAAATACCATAAGTCAGTGGAAGATGGTGGTACCTAATACCCTCGTCCACTGAAGTAGGCAACTGCATACACACATAACAATCTTTCGCATCCATCACATCAACATACTCATACAACAACTTAGCATATGCATTCAACTTAAAATCACCTTTAGATAAATCTACATGTAATCTACGACTTTCTTCTAATAGCAAAGCTCTGTCAGCTGCCCTGTCTACCCCCTTCTGGCTAGGTGTGATAGGTGTCGGTGTCCCTGTCACCCCCTCTACTTCTAGCTCGTGCGAACCAGTGTATGAGACTATAACTACTATGATTATAGAATCTATTACACTACTTATAAGGAGGCCTACAATCCATTTAGATCTACGATTGGGATCTCCCGGCTCCATGGTTTCGAAAGTTCTCAAAAGTCTTGGTTATCGCAAAGAACCCTGAAAAAGTCTCTGTCCTTTATTTGTGACTTGCTTAACCAGCTCGAGCAACCATGAAATCTCCGGATTTTCCCTTTTCGATCACAATCTTATTTACACAGTCCAGAAAAAGACTTCCCTAGTTTTCGTTCCTCTTCTGTGGAAAGTCCCTAAGTTTATTCTTCTTCCACTCGGACCTAGGTTATCTTCTTCTTTTAGACTTTTATTTACAGTTTATAGTTGATCCACTATAAGATCCTCATTGAGTAATACCAGAACGTGATACAAAAGTTCAAGACGCAAAATCAACACTTCATGTGAAAACGGCTCAACTCCAAAAGGCGGGAATTCGAGTCGATGCAGAACCAAGTTTCGGACTTCACTCAGAAGCGGGGATTCGGAACCGTGAGGGTCAGTGTTCCTTCTATCTCGAGCCCTGGCAACTGCAGCACCACCTTCACCACCACATTCGGGCTCCGACGGACCACTTGCACTGACCTCAGCCTTCCCGTGCTCACCACCCCCTGCATCAAACACAGTGTAAGTCCACTCAGGGGTAGAGTATCTGCGACAAGGCACTCTTGTTCTCTTTGACCTTCGCCGACTGTCTTGTGCTTGGTCTTCGTCACTTGCCTCCGTTTCAGATACTTCAGACACTGGAGCAAGGTCTCTTTCAGGTGCTAACCTCAGGTTCAGTCGCCTCTGTCTTTCAGGCCAACTTTCTGCACTTCTGTTCGTTCGTCTGCCGTCCCCTTCTATACCCAGTGCACTACTTCCTCTTTCTGTTGAATCTGACTCTTCTCCGCCCACTGCACCGTTTCTGTCTTCGGTGTCTGAGTCAGGGTTCGAACTGTGGAAACCCCCTTCTGCTTGCTCTAGTGCACCACCAGCTGTGTCAGCGACCCTTACAGCTTGACTTGTCCTCCCATGTGGCCCTGCCACATCAGCTGGATTTTCATTTACGAGAGGAGCTGTTTCTTCCAAGGGTGCTGGAACTCTGCGGGTATGGGAGGCATGCACCCAGTTCGGCAATCCTCCACACTTCACTGCTGTGTTCGTGATAAGTATCACCTGATACGGGCCACGCCAGCGGGCATCCAAGCAACTCTTTCTCACGTGCTTCCGGACGAGCACCCAGTCACCGGGACACAAGTCGTGGCACAGATCACTCGAGGTTGGGACCACTGCTGCTTGCACCTGCTGGGATACAGAACGGACCACATCAGAGAGTCCTTTACAATAATCGAGAATCAAATCATCAGTGATGCTTATCAAGGCTGTAGCTGGTACTGCTGGCAATCTCATTGCCCTTCCCATTAATATCTCATGGGGGGACAACCCGGTCTTTCTGTCTGGGACACTTCGCATGCTCATCAGCACGAGCGGCAAAGCGTCGGGCCATTTCAGGGATGTCGAAGAACACATTTTTGCCATCCGGGCCTTCAAAGTTCCATTAACTTGTTCCACCATCCCAGAAGCCTCTGGTCTGTAACTACAGTGGAGTCTCTGGTCAATGTTCAATGCAGCACAAAGTAACTTCATGATTTCACTGTGGAAGTGCCCTCCTCTATCTGATTCCAAAGAGGTCGGGATCCCGAATCTAGGGATAAGCTCCCTCAACAATAACTTAGCCACTGTGAGAGTGTCACACCTGCGTGTGGGGTAAGCCTCCACCCACCGTGAGAATACACATACCAACACTAAAATGTACCTCAATCCATTACACTTAGGCATTTCCACAAAGTCAAGCTGTATTCTGTTGAAAGGCCCACCTGACCTTCCAATGTGACTCAATGTAACTACAGTTTTCTTTCCAGCATTCATCTGCTGACACGTAACACACCTCTGACATACCGTCTCAGCCATTGCTCGGAACCGTGGGTTATACCACGTCTGTCTAAATACTCTCATCATTGCGTCTCTACCAAGGTGTGCCTGTCCATGTATCAGTCTTGCCATCGGACTCAACAATTCTTCAGGCAACACGGCTCTCCCATCGTTGGATACCCACACATCCACATCTCCTTTCTCACAACCAGCTTTGATCCATCCCTCTCTTTCCTGGTCTGAAACTTCATCCTGCAATCGCTTAAGCTCTTCCCAAGTGTCTGCCATGGCCAACATTATGCTGAGCTCGGTTCCTTCTTGGCTCTCCCCTACCTCTCTATCTGTGAATATGCATCCTTGTTCTGCACAGAAACGGGCGACTTCGTCCGCGTAATTGTTACCCAATGATACAAAGTCCTCCCCTTTCCCATGGGCTGAACACTTTACCACAGCAATTTCTTTCGGATGCTGTAATGCATCTAACAGTTGTCTTACATATTCTCCATTACGAATGGGTGAGCCAGATGATGTCAAAAATCCCCTCTGAGACCATAACTGCCCGAAGTCGTGCACCACGCCAAACCCATATTGGCTGTCTGTGTAAATCGTGATTCGAACTCGATCAGCGGCCAAACAGGCACGGGTCAAGGCAATGATCTCAGCTACCTGCGCGGAGCGTACTCCTTCTAGGCAAGCAGCCTCGACCACTCCTGAAATGGTACATACAGCAAACGCTGCTCTCAATTGCCCCACACTGTCTCTTAAGCATGAACCATCGACAAAGAAAATTTCATCTGGGTCGGCCAATGGTTCATCGACAATGTCAGGTCTCGGTTTGGTGCAAAGCTCGGTCACATCGAGACAATCATGGTCCGCACAATCTTCATCATCCGTGTTCGGTGTAGGCATCAATGTTGCAGGGTTCAAGACAGAACACCTTTTCAGAGTCACATTCTCTGCGGCAAGTATGACTTGCTCGTACCTCGTTAACCTATTGTTCGTTAGGTGCTGTGTCTTGGTCCTGGTCATCAATAACTCAACCGAATGTGGCACATGTACAGTCAATGGATGTCCCATTACAATGCTTTCACATCTTTCAATGCTGACACCTGTTGCAGCAACGGATCTTAGACATCCGGGCAACGCAGAAGCTACTGGATCTAAAGTAGCTGAAAAATATGCCACTGGTCTACGGACACCTCCATGATTCTGAGCTAACACTGCTAATGCACATCCTTCCCTCTCGTAACAGAACAATGAAAAGGCCTTGTTGTAATCAGGCATTCCCAGTGCCGGAGCCCTGCACAAATCCTCTCTCAGTTTCAGGAATGACATCAAGCACTCCTCGTCCCATGGTACCGGATCACTCACATCCTTGTGCGTAAGCCTCTGCAAAGGCTTTGCTCTCAAGGAGAAACTAGGAATCCACTGTCGACAGTAGCCAACCATTCCCAGGAACATCCTAACTTCTCTCTGTGTGGTGGGTACTGCCATGCTCATTATTGCCTCAATTCGATCTGGTGACACCTTCCCCTTGCCTTTTTCCAATCTGTGTCCCAAGTACTGTACCTCATTCAAACAGTACTGCAGCTTGTTCGGGGACACCTTATGTCCATTCTCTGCTAAGTGGTTCAACAGGGCTACAGTGTCAATTCTGCAAGCATCTTCTGTTTCTGAGGCAATGAGCAAGTCATCTATGTATTGCACGAGAACTGAGTTCTGCGGCAACACAAGACTCTCAAGGTTCTTCTTCAGGATCTGGTTAAAGATCGATGGACTTTCTGTATACCCTTGAGGGATACGACACCATGTTAACACGCGATTTTCCAGCCTGAACGCAAAAAGAAATTGGCTTTCCTCATGGAGCGGTATCGAAAAGAAGGCTTGACATAAATCGATAACCGTAAACCACTCGGCTTCACATGGGATCTGGAACAGTATTACTGAAGGATTCGGTACCACTGGACAACAAGGGACAACTATCGTGTTGACCTTTCGCAGGTCTTGCACGATCCTGTATTTCCCGCTCGGTTTCTGTAGTCCCATTATGGGTGAATTACAGGGGCTACCTCTGATCTCTTTCAAAATGCCTTTCTCAATGAAAGTCTCGATCACAGGTCTTATCCCTGCAATCGTTTCTGGCGACAGGTTGTATTGAGGTGTCCTGGGGAAATCAACATTCTGTTTCACCTCAATCCGCACTGGTTCAACCCCTCTGATTAGACCTATTTCGTCGCCTGCGAAATCCCACACCACAGACGACACTGCGTCTCTCAGATCAGGTGGAAGTTCTTCCACAGTCACCATTGGGTACAGATCTATACACAGATGCTGATTTGTAATTTTAAAGTCAGCATCGTCATCTCTCGTCTGGACCTCCACTCCCCGTGGCGTACAATAAATCGTGCAGTTCAACTTGCACAACAGATCTCTCCCCAAAAGGCAAACTGGACTCGTATCACACACTACAAACTGATGTCTAGTTTGGAAGGAACCTATCTTTACTAGGATCGGTTCTGTCAATGGGCTGCTTATTCTCTTGTTCGCTACTCCAACAACCTGGATTGATTGTCCCGAGAGGGGTAGGTTAGGGACTACTGCTGATCTTACAGTAGACCGGGTAGCACCAGTATCAACCAAAAGTGTGGCAGGATGACCCTCAATATCTGCCTCCACAAAAGGTCCTCTCTGGTCTACCTCCAAGACCGCTCCAAGTGTGCAGTCTTCCTCCCCCTCAGGCACCGTCAGGATAAAGGGTCTGAGCTACTCTCGTCATAATCTTCGAACAGGGGCATCTGTTGGTACGTTCGTGTTCCTTGTGAAATCCGTGGAGCTTGGGGAACCTGGGCGTGTGAGCTGTATACCCCCCCTTTCATCGTCCTGGGCCTCGTCACTGTATTAACTACCTCTTGCGCGGGTGCCTGAGCCCCCTCTTCCTGCGACTGATTAGCTGGGTTCAATGGACACTCGCGTTTCCAATGTCCGACCTGGCGACAAAGATGACACGCAGTGGTCTTCTTCAATGTGGCCACGTCCACTCCTGTCTTGGGGTCTACTGGTTTTCCCCTTCCCTGGCCTTGCCCATTCTGGTTCCCCTGGGAATTTCCTTGCTTTCTTCCTAAGGTCCCTCCACTAGGCTGACTCTGTGCTGTCTGCATCTGGACAAGCATCAATTTGTCTTTTAGCTTTCGATGTTTCGATTCCACCTCATCACTACAGTATCTCGCATACCTCAATATTTCATCTAGTGGCTTGTTCTGCCAGCAGATCAAATGGTGCTGTATCATGAGGCTGATTTCCATTCTCAGACCCAGTACAAACTTTGAGACAAACTGTCCCATATCCTTGGGGTCCAAGATATCTAACCCACTATACTGTTTAAAAGCTTGCAGAAGTCTTTCATAATATTCATGCACTGTTTCTTTGGGTTCCTGTACAGTCCGATCTATCTTAACCCAATCTATATCCTGAGGTGAAATCTTCAGTTTCAACCATGTAATCACCTGCTCATACTTTTTCATGACTAGGGGTGATGGACCATTTGTAACCGCCTCTCTATCCGGTTCCGAAGTCGGCCACTCGATAGCGACTTTACAAGCTGTCCACAAATCTCCCGGTACCACTATGTCAAACAAAGTGTTCAAATCAATCCACAATACTTTTGAAATTTTCACAAACCGCTCAACCTGTTTGTACCACTCTACTGGTTTCTCCCTCAGCCGAGGAAAATCATTTGTAAATGCAGCCAAATCACCTCTATTCCACGGCACATGCACGTACCCTCCATTCTGTACTTCCCGTAAAGGAAAATTTCCAACACCCGTCGCCCCCTCCTGGAGGCGGTGTTTCCCCCTCAGCTTTCTTTGCTGGTTTCTTCTTGGACCACCTTTCTTCCCATTTGTCCAACAAAATCCATATTCTCATTCCTACAATCAAATCTCTGGTGTGTGTCCTTAACCCTGTTAGTCTTTTCTCCTCCAGCTCCTGGTCACTGTACTGTAGTCTATGTGGCCCCTGCAACGCTTTAGTTTTGTTCAGGTCTACCTCATATCTTTTGGCCAATTCCTTCAATCTATCATGTGCCATCCTAGCTTTTCGAGTCACATCTTTTGCTACAAACAGCAGCTCATCTGATCCATAAATTTCTATCCTTTCCAAGGGCAGACCTCCATTAATCATCTCGTCTACCTCTGCTTTCAATCTCACTACGTCTAGTAACCTTGCCTGTACCGCACTCCTCAGTACATCTCGACAACCCGAGCCATCCCGCTCATCACAGTCACTATTCTGTCCTTGTGACCTATTCCCTTCCATCATATTCCTGGAACTTGGTCTGTCTTCCGAGACGTTCCGTGCCCTATCTCCTTGCATCCTATCCTCTTGGTTTGTTACTGTTGGTGTCCACATCCTCAAAGCTGACTTGGATTCACGCAAAGACTTTGGTCTTTCTGGTCTCTCCTCTTCTTGTCTAAAGGAAGAGTCTGCAGTAGCCGGTAACGGCGTACTTGTCTCCACTGGTCTTGGGAAATGAACCACTCGTACTCCAAACCCATTCCCACTCTCGCTGGTTACTTCTTCCCTTCCCATCTGTACGGAGCCCCCTTCTCTCACTCGGTCTGGGTCATATACCGGTACTATAGGGCCAATGGTAACCGGTACTGTCAAGGAGTCCGGTAATCTTGTGTTCCCAACAGGAGGCTGTGTTATCATAGACGCCGTTGCCCCCTCTGTTCCTGTGGAAATCCTTCCCACTACTCTCATGCTAGTCTGATTCTGGCTCCCATCAATTGTTACTGCTGGGGTCGGCTTTCCCTCTTCTGAGGCTGGATTAAATGGTGGTGGCCTCTCTGCCAACATCCTATCCAACAGGCTGTCATCTAGATCACTGTCGTCCTCATCGATTCTTATTATTTTCCCATTTTGTACTAACAATGGGTACAGCTTATCTCCTTCGATCGTTTCCACTCTCCACCTTTTCTCCAATGCATCCCACCTTGCATCTTGAAATGCCCTGACCGATTTCTTCACCCTTTCCTGGCTTCTGTCTTTCTTCCTATCATACGCTGCTCTTATCCACGCATGTAGTGCCTCAAACTGTGTTGGTCTAGGTAGTGGTCGTAAAGAAGCCATTATACTTTTTAGCTGGTACAGCACCTCTAACCTGAAAGTACCATATCGTGGGAACGACAATTCTCCCTCTGCTTCTGTCATTTTATGCCAATTCTCAAGCCAAATTATAGTATGCAATCCTACATTCTTTGCCATATAATGTGCTGGTGTATCCTCGGGAGGAGCTTCCTCTCCTTCCCGAACAACCACATGTCTATCACCGCTACAAAGTTCCCGTAAAACGTTAAAACATTTCATGATGAATCAACTTTGTATTTGCACTCAAAATGTCAGCTCTTGCTTCTCGATTTCACTCCACCAATACCAGCGCGGCTCACACCAACCGGCCTATCGCAGCGCGGCACTTGTCTGACGTCACTTTTCCTCCGCTCGCAGCAGTTCCCCTCCTTTCTAATTCACTCGTTCTCACTCGCACCTGTCCCAATCATACTCTGAAATAATGTCCGTCCTACCGAACAATTACCTCTCTGACCGTCAGTCTTACCAATGACCGATCAGCCTCTTGAGCTTGTTGACCTCAATCTGGCAACCGTCTGTCCGCGAAACGACCGGACAATCGCCTCTAACACACTCGATAGGATTCAATCACTCGATGTTCTGCACACAACAACCTACGACCTGCGTTGGTTATTCACACACTCACACATGTGTTCCCTATCTTCAGTGGGTCTGTCAATGACGTCTCGTGACCCCCACAACCTCTGGTCAACGTTCTCAACTCTGGGTGTATTCTACACCACAATAAATCTCCCGGTCCCGCGCGCGCTCACGGTCCGGTTCTCAATCACACAACTCTCTTTCCAACTCCGCAAGACATCACACAACAATAAAACACCGCAATCTACCAAACATCACTCTTTTCATACTCACTCTACCACGAACTGCTACTTCCTCCGCACCGTCACTCTCCGTCAGTTTTCCACGACCTCCGACATCCTTCTCCCGCGGTCCTCTGGATCTGCGTCACTCGGGCTCTATGGGGCAACTTAGTCTCCTATCTTGCTCTAGATCTCCCCTTACCATCAAAGGTAACCATCCTACTCTGCTACCAACTGATAACGCCGATTCTTATCTAATTATCTATAAGAACCTTCTGGTCGCCAAGATCTTTTTACCTGTTGAATAGTGTAAAGGAGAGAATCTCATCTGGTTACATAACAGCATTCATTTGTCTGAAAGGACCACTGACTCCGAATTCAAGTTTAAGAATTTATTATCGCCAAAAAT
This sequence comes from Calotriton arnoldi, assembly GCA_963921515.1. Taxonomy (NCBI): domain Eukaryota; kingdom Metazoa; phylum Chordata; class Amphibia; order Caudata; family Salamandridae; genus Calotriton; species Calotriton arnoldi. The sequence continues at coordinate 220,022 of CAWUFW010011781.1, read as the reverse complement.
AACTGAACGTGCAAGCACCTCAACACGAGGTTAAAGAAATAGATGGGCACTAATACAAATAATAACCTACGCAGGAGTCTCATCCGACTCAAGATAAGGAGAATAGAAAGTTCTAGAAGGATCAACCAGACTATGATTGCTCCAATTTCTAAGTTGCTCTTCATTGGACTAAACAAGCTTAAAATCAATTGCTGTCCCTACACTAACGCTAAGTGACATCCCTGCATAACGATTTTCCCAGGCAAGAGTGAATAAAAGGTGTCAGCTGTGAAGACTTCCTAAGAAGTGCAATCACATAATACCTAAGCTCAGCTCTGTCCTTCTCTCTGGTCTCCCCTACCTCTTCTCTGGCCTCCTCCCTCGGGGCACTATCCCTAATACAAAACCCCAATACAATTGTACACGCCTTTATCACGCCTCCTTGGCCAGGTCTTCTTTCTTGTGCTTTTCCATCGAAACGGTTACTTCATCCTGGACGGTTGCGATGACCTTGAGTCCCAGGCACCTTCTCCGCTGAAAGTATCATCCCTAAATTCCATTGCACTCCCGTACCATGCCTCCCATCTCTCTAACTTTTGAAAACAAAGAGTTAGTCTTTACTAACGAGACATGTGTCCTTGCACCTGCAACAAAAGATACGTTCAACAGAAACCTTCTACTGTGCAAATTAAATCTACCGTTTGTGCCCAGAGAGCCTTACCAAGAGAAACTTTTCTCTGCCTACAAAATAAGCTAACATAAGAATAAACCAGGCCTTTCCTAAGCATATATGTAGTCAGGCCTTTACATATGACTTTTAAACACACTTCTTACTTTTCCCTATAAGCATTTTCATTACGATTCATATGCAAACAATGAATTACATGTGCAGCTTTAATATGGTGCACGTTTAAACTACTGCAATTACATTACACACGAACTAATTCCTCTATGCATTATGTTCACACAATTCAATAAGCATTACATTACATAATTATCATAACACAATTATACTGCTGATTCACTTTGTCTCAGCGAACTATTCATTCTTTACTAAACATGCATGAATATACAACTGAATATACGAATATATGTCTGAATACATGTGGGTGCGGCCTATCAGTGATTATGATGCACCCCTACAATTCACAAGAACATTTCGCTCTATCACAGGCAAGAATAGATGCACCATCAAATCAGAATTTGAAAGTTGCCTTGTGGGACCTTCAGATGGATGAGGGGAGAGAGGGTGAGGACTCATGCAGTAGCTAAAGGATTGGAACTACCAGCAGGAATATACACTTTGGTAATTGTTGTGGAGGGGTGAGAGGCTTGAAGCAGGTATGATCTACACACTAGAGGCTGAAGCAGCCTACTGGCTCTGACCCTTTATTTAGGGCCACCCCGAAGTTTTGCCATTCTCAGCCTTCCTTTGCTGAACCTGTTTTTGTTGCCTTGCAGAACTTTGTGCACTTGTCCCCTTCTAACCAGTGGTAAAGTGTGTGTGTTCTCCCTTGAAAACATGGTAAAATTGGTCTACACCTTATTGGTTCATTTAATTTAATAGTACATCCCTAGTAAATGGTGCTACCTGTACCCAGGGTCTGTAAATTAAATTCTACTAGTGGGCAGTATTTTAAAACGTCGCAGGACTGCCACTGCAGCCTATAGTGACATTTCAAGCTGCCATTTCGACCTGGCAAAGTAAAACTTTTGCAAGGCCTAAACTTTCCTTTTTATTTCTGAAAAGTCACCCCGAAGGTAGACCCTAAAGGCTCATAGGGCAGGCTGCATGGTATTTAAAAAGTAAGACGTGTGTTTAAAGTTTTACATGTCCTGACAATGAAAAACTCCAAAGGTCATTTTTCACTGTTGAAAGGCCTTTCTCTCCCACAGACTAACACTGGGTTACCTTATTATCTTTAATAAGTGCTAATGTCAGATTGAGAGCAGATAGAGAAATTATGTTTGCCTTCTAATGAATTCTAATGTAAAATCGTCTTTAATGCTGAAGTCAGATTTTAAGTTACAATTTTAAAAATGCCACTTTAGGAAAAGTGGGCATTTTTCTGCATAAACCAAATGTGCCTTTCTGCCAGTGTTTTGGGCCACATGACTGTGAATGGCTCTGCTGTAGTGGTTTGTGTATTGCTTCTAGATAGTAAGACAAAGGAAGCCTAGGTGTGAGGGGAGAGGTTCTTCCTGACAGTATTGCTGAGGAGGAGCTGTACCCTGCCCTGATTACATTTCATAGGGCTTTGCCTGCAGCACACACAAAGGAACCTGACAACAGGCTTGTCCTTACCTTTGTCACTCTAGATAGTTTGAAACTAGGACCAGGGGAAGGGGAAGAGCTGGCCAGAACCAGTTTTATGGGTAGGCCAAGGTATCAAAATAGGACCATTGGAACACTTCTGGACCTGTGGAAGATTCAGACGAATGACCTGATACCAGAAGGACTGCCCTATTGCTGGAAAGACTTCTTTGCTGTCTGAAGAAGGACAATTGGGCCTGCTTGCCTTGATCCTAGGCTACGCAGAGTGACTCCAAGGGTCAGTTGGCTGACCTCCTTTGTGAGCTACAGGGACACAACAAGCTTACAGAGACCTCCCTGCAACTTCCCGGATGGCCCGCAATGATTGGGCCTGCCTGGACTGCCTGAGCCCTGCTGTATGCCTCTGCTGGAGTGAGTCCTTATCCCCAAGAAGTGCCTCCCTACGTCCTGGACCCTTGGCTGGCATCAGTGTGAACTTCTCATGAAAAGCTGAGTATTCTGAAGTTTGGGCTCCTCGCGACCGTGAAGTGACCTCTTCACACTGAGAATGGGCTGCCCGCGACGACTGCCAATGCAGAGCTCCTGCGTGACCTGCTTTTCGCATCAACAGCGCCCGTCCGTGATGAGCAACCAACACGAAGCTTTAGTGAAAACCGTCTCTTTGTGCTACAGCAACGACCATCTGCGACGCTCGACCTGCTTGGTGCGCTGGAAGACTCCTCCAACACAAACAGAACTCTTCACACCAGACTTGAGAAGGTAACTCTTCAGAGGGACTAACCTGTCCCTCTATTCGACCTGTGATCCATCATGGTTGGCCTGATCTTGTGACTTTACCCCAGTATAACATGACCCGATAACCACTTGAGGCGCTTTCTGCTTTTTGGCCCTATTCTTTTTACCTAAAGTTTTAAAAACGAATATCTCCGGTTCTACTGATGGATCTTTCTCGTTCTGGTATCATTTTCTTTATTAAAATGTACTCTTTTGTTCTAATTTGGTTTGGTATTTTGCTTGTGTTGTGTTTTTACCTTATTACTGTTTGTGTGCTGCATAAATACTTTACACATTTCCCCTAAGTTAAGCCTGATTGCTTTTGTGCCTAGCAACAAGAGTGTTAAGCACAGGTTAACTAAGTGGCTTTTGTGGTTCACCCAGACAAGGATTCTGTTTATTATTTGGGTGAGGCTTCCACTCCCCTCAACTAGTAACTACATTTTTTACAATCCCTAGTAGTCTGAATGCTGTAATTACCAAAAGTGCCAGATGTACTAACAAGTACAGACACAGTGAGAAATCATACACTAACACTCTGTCTTCTACTTGGTCTCTCAATATCACTAGTCAGGGGACACACTGCCTAAGACAACAACTGTCCATGCAGCCTCTTTCTTATGTGGCCTTCCTTAAATATTGTGCTGTTGTATAGCATCACATATTTACTCTCATCCCAGCCAAATTGCTGTTGTGCCTCCGATATCTCGTTTATCGCCAGTGTGTGTGCAGCACTGCCTTAAACGTCTCTCTTATTCCCCCCTTTGTGACACACTGTGACCCATGTGAAGCTGCGATGTCCATTTCTTCCTTTCACCTGCATTCTCCTGCTGGTTATGTATTTTCCATTGCTAGAGCTCTGAGTACTCTGTCAATCTGACACATCGCACCCACTGTTATTCATTGGGAACTCACACCACATCTGTGCCTTCTATTCACTATATATTCTTGAGTCCTCTCATCCCTGTTAACTTGTCATGCTACAGAAGTGCGTATGGTGTTTATCATGCTACACCCACTGTCTGATCCTAAGACTATGGGGCCGATTCCGATTCGGGCCGGAAATCTCTCCGACCGAGCCGGACCCGGAGAGATTTCTGACCGAATCGGACCCGTGCAGCCCGACCGAACGAGTACGATGCGCACGTATGCCATCGGACTCAAGTCGGTCGGACTCCCATTGAAGTCAATGGGAGCCTGTCGTACAACGTGTACGCGGGCTCCCATTGACTCAATGGGTGCGAGGCAGACAAGGGTGCCCCCTACAGCGTGTACGCAGCGAAGCGACTCGCGCCATACACGCACAGGTAGGGGGGACCCATGGGTCCCCCCTGAGTGCGACTCGCGCGGCTACGCGTACAGGGGGGTCCGACACGGACCCCCAAAGTACGGCTCCGACTGCTCTTTGGAGCCGGAGTGCGCGGCTCGGTCGGACTGCTCGCGGCGCGCATCGTACTTACCCGGCCGGGGAACGTCTCCATTGTGCGGTGCGAGTCGAGTCCGAGCGAGTCGGTCGGTGCGGTTAGAGCCGGGAACGAGTCAGTCGGAGCGGTCGGGACGCCCGGACGAGTCGGTCGGCGATTTTGCATCGTACTCGCTCGCCCGGACGCGCGTACGAATCGGTCGGGCAATAGGGCTCCGAATCGGATCCGGTTAAGCCGAATCCGATTCGGAGCCCTACCGGCCGAGATCGGAATCGGCCCCTATGTGCCCAGCTGAAGTGCAAAATCCACAAAGGCCTCCTTGGCAGTGTTGATCTTATGCATAACATCCTGCTCACCAACTACTGTGGCTGGTGCCCTTCCAACTCCCTAAGAAAAGGTTCCAGCGTGAGCTTCATCCTCATTGATGAATGTTTGCCTCCTCTCTTTAACTGGCCGAGTGCTTCTGTTTGCTGTTCACATTACACGTTAATAAGTGCACATGCATGTTGATGAGCTGCTCGTTTGGAGATAAAGGTTGCAGGGGTGGCAGAAAAAAGCCTGCGGATGTTTGTACACATCTGGTGCATAGAGTCGAACACCCAGCTTGTTGCATTGCACCGTGTCGGGTATTGGTACTCATAGGGGCCTATTCATAATGATAAACTTTACACATGTATAAATCTACACTTATAAGTTTACTTTTACACTTTTAAGTACCTTTACTGCTTTTGGCTGTGTAACATTACTCAAAATTGTAGACTTACATGTCTCCCTATGAAACAGGGTGTTGGGCCAACTTAACACGTGCAAGTTAATACAGTAAAAAAGGAGCAGTAGTAATTCCAGCACCACATACAGCCAACCACTGATACTGCAACACTCTCCCATAGAAAATAATGGAGGTAGGGACTTCAAATAGAACCTCACAGGAAATAATATTCATTGTAAAAAAATATTTGGACTTTTAAAAATATATATGAATGCAATTGAATGTTAAAAAAATGATATTTGTTTAACAAATAAATGTTATTTAATAATAAAATAGTTTAATAACCTTTTTAATTAAAAATAATTGTAACATTATTTTTTGAAATGTAAATTAATTTAAAATAATTTTATCCATAACAGCGTGCAATTTTTCATACTTGATAAGTTAATACAAACATTTTACTTTAAGTGGGATTTTTTCAAATAAACCTTTATTATGTTTTATTTCATTTACTATAGTTAATTTATTTTAATAATTATTTAAAAAAATAAGTAAATAATTTAAGTTACTACTAGTAACTTTACATATGCAGTCAGGCAGAAGTCTTCGCTACCAGGGTGAATATATCTTTTTGGTGAAGTATAGGTACAAGTTTAAAAGTTGATTAAACTTTACAAAAAAATAGAAAAAATATCTTAATTTAAAATACTATTGTTAAATAATTGTATATATTTATTTTACTTGTAGAACAATATTAAAAGGCTACAGCATTAATAACTTGATTAAAATTAAAGCATAATTATTTTGAATATATTAAATGCTTTAAATAATATTTTTGAAGTTTATATTATAAAACAATTCCCACCAAAAATAAAATATATATTCGATATATTTTTTTTCTATGTATTAAGAACTATTAAAAGTGATGTGTAGAATTAATTAAAAAGAATCTAAATATATTTTTATGAAAATTGTTACATTTACTTTTGACATGTATAAAAGTTATTAAAATGTTACATTGAAAAATGCTTTCTTTTTGATTTTGTTAACATTAAATTAAATCTATCTATATTTTTTAATGGTTTAAAATATTTAATTTAACATTGCTTCCTACTGGTTGTTATTTTAAGTTCCTGCCTGCATTATTTTCTATGGGAAGGTGTTTACAATATCGCTGGTTGGCAATGTGTAGTGCTGGCCTTACTCCAGTTATGAATTGGAGTATGTTTACAACGGTTTGGGGTCTTTTGTGGCTGTAGTAACTTTAGAAATGCAGTTTGTGAATAGGACTGGGCTTACTCTTTGGTAGGTGGGTGTACGTTCCTCCCTAAACCACTCCTTACTCCTCCCTTAACCCCTCCCATTTTGTAGTTTATATTCCCCATTTTCAAGCCACTTCCCACTGTCCTCCCTAAATTTACTACTAAAATGTACAGTTGTGTGAGTGGAGACTCCGCAGTCAGGGCAGAGATCTCTCCACAGAAAAAGATAGGAGAGGCGGGGGTGAACGTGTGCACGTAGGTTTCTGAACAGCTTTTGTAGTACATTAGTAGTACTTTTGTAGTTTGTAAATAGGCCCCATGGCCCAGCACGGTAGTGTCTGTATTCCAGGTTCAACTAGGACCAGCAGCACACACCGCATAGGCGCAGGTCCGCTTGAACCTTTGAAGTGGTCATTTGACCAGCCTCTCCTCTGCCTCACACATACAGAATAAAATGATTCAGTGCTGCTTTTAAGAAGGATTTCTGCTTTCTTTCCCTTAGCCACGTGTCGCCAGGGCTGCCATGAGACACACGGTTTCTGTGAGATGCCTGGTGAGTGCAGGTAAGTGGACGTGGAGTATTTGAGGGAGGACGGAGGTTAGTGGGGAGCTCGTTGGAATTGGTTATACCTCAGTTTATATGCTTACGTATCTTCCAGTGTGCTTTCTGTCTCAAAGGATATGTTGCCTATTATGGTACACCTATGGTACACATATGGTGCCATATAGTCCAATTTAGGGATGAACAACATTAAGCAGGAAATGAAACCTTCTCCTCTAGATAGTTTGATTCCTTCCTCGTTTGTGTGCACTGCCCTTCATATCTCATTTTAAGGATTTAACACTCTCTTACTTGCTCCTTTTGTGAAATCACAGATACGGCCTTATGTTTATCACAAGTCCCACGGTTCTTGGTGTGGTGATACATCATTAGGGAAATACTGATACCGCGAGGCTTGTTATTTCCCTGGTGCACCATTCCAAGTTTTGCAGCTAAGAATGGGGAATAACAGTGGAAACCCACTTGTAATCACACATCCTAAATTGCAGAACTCTTAATATTGCGGCGTTTCACTGCAGATTTTACCAGGTGAAAAATATTTGGAGAAAACCATAGTGCATTAATAACCCTTGCAAGACATGGAATCCCTATTCAGTCGCAAACTCCTGCACCCCTCCCCCACACACAACACAGCACTCCCCTGACTCTACCCCAGTCAGATTTAAAGAACTGTTAAAGTGGCCATAGCACCTACCTCAACCTGCAGCAGCCTGGTACCAGATCTTTACATTTCGCCTCCAGGTGCCTATAGCAGGCACTCATATATATTAGCCTGAATGCCCGAACTTAAAGCTGCATGTGATGGTCAGATGAGGACAGTATTTGATATTGTCAGATGCAGAGACGATTTGGTCAAATAGGATTAGTTTGGCTGAAATAAAAAGGCCGAAGAGGAAAGGTTCTATGATTTACCATAACAGTAAGTCAAACTGACAGCCCCAATTCTTTTTAGAGTTTCTTGCTTTCAAAATTAAATGCGTGATGTGATGTGTATCAAATTATGTTGTTCAGCCTTAGAAGCAAGTTCGCATTGACTTTCCTCCAGTGCTTAGTATGTGCCAGTGATTGCACGTGGTGACACCACACCCAGTTTTGGGGACTGGAACTTATTTTTCATCATCAGACTTTGATCTACTGCAAGATAGAGAAAGGCTAAAAAGGGAGAAAGAGGAAAGAAGAGAAAGTCGGGAGACTGCGACAAAGGGGGAAAGAGTGGATAAAAAGAACCTGTGAGAAGGAAGTAAAGAGACAGGAAGTGCAGAGTGGTGGAAGAAGGAGGAATGAGGTGGAATCAAAACTAAGCAACCTTGGTGTTCAGCAAACTCGACATTCAGCTGCACTGGCAGTGGGCACCAAAGAAACCTTTGGCCCTGCACTTATTCGTTTTGCAGATTAAGCTCTGCCTATTTCAAAGATCGTGAGGGCTTAATGTCTGTGTGTTATTAATGACCAAGAAATCAGCCTTCAGTGAAAGGGTAGATCTGCTCCTATTGGAGCAAGGACTACCCATGCTTCTAGTTGAGTGTCAGTTTTTGACAAGCATTGGCAAAGCCAGTAGGTCTCACCTATGCAAGAGCTATTGGCAATGTTTTAACAATGTTGTACAGCAGAGTGGTTGCTGTTCAGCATGGCTAAAAGTTAGTGGGGTTAAGGAGAGTGGTGTGGAATGTCGTAAAGTGGCATAGAGTGGAGTGCTTTGGAGTGGCGTGGAGTGGCGTACATAGAGTTGAGTGGCTTGGAGAGGAGTGAAATGGAGTGTCATGGAATACTGCATAGGGTTGTGGAGGGAGTAAAGTGTCGCAGAGTGGAAGGGTGTAGAGTTGAGTGGCATAGACTGGAGTACAGTGTCAGAGTTGAGTAGAGTGTCGTAGAGTGGAGTGGCATAGAGTGTTGTGGAGTGGTGAAGAGCAAAGTGGAGTGACATAGAGGGTGTTGGGTGGAGTGGAGTAGAGTAGAGTGTTGTAGAGTAGTGTGGTGTAGAGTGGAGTAGATTGTCATAGAGTAGAGTGACGTAGAGTGGAGTAGTGTGTCATAGAATAGAGTGGAGTAAAGTGGCATGGAGTGGCATAGGAGGGAGTTGCTTAGAGCAGTGTAGAGTGGATTAGTGTCATAGAATGGCATAGAGTGGAGTAGAGTGCTGTAGAGTGGAGTCGCATAGAGTGTAGTAGAGTGTCAGTGGAGCAGAGTTTAATGGAGTAGAGCATCATAGAGTGGAGTATCGTGGAGTGGAGTGTCATAGAGTGTAGTGTAGTACAGAGTAGTAGAGTGGCCTAGAGTGAAGTGGCATAAAGTACAGTGGTTCAGAGTAGATTGACGTAGAGTGCAGTGGCGTAGAGTGCAGTGGTTTTAAGTAAAGTGGTGTAGAGTGCATTGGCATAGAATGCAGTGATGTAGAATAGCGTAGAGTGCAGTGGCATAGAGAATAGCTGTGCAGAGTAGATTGCAGTGACGTACAGTGGAGTGACACAGAGTGGTGTGGCACAGAGTGGAATGGCACAGAGTAGAGTAGAGTGGTGTAGAGTGAGGTGGCATAGAGTGGAGCGGTGAAGGGTAGAATGGATTAGTGCAGGGTAGAGTGAAGAGGTGTAGAGTGCAGTGCCGTAGAGTGCAGTGGTGTAGAGTGGCGTAGATTTGAGTGGTGCTGAGTAGAGTGCAGTGGCATAGAATTCAGTCATGTAGAGTGCCAGAGTGCAGGGTCGCAGAGTGCAAGGTCATAGAGTGCAGGGTCGTAGAGTGGTGCAGAGTAGAGTGGTGCAGAGAGCAGTGACATAGAGTAAAGTGGTGCAGAGTAGAATAGAGTGGCGTAGAGTGCAGCGACGTAGAGTGCAATGGCATAGAGTGACGAAGCATTCAGTGACGTGGAGTGAAGTGGCATAGCGTCGTATGTTGTAGAGTATAGTGGCATAAAGTGCAGTGGTGCAAAGTAGTTTGCGTAGGTGCAGTTGCATAGGGTACATTGTTTTTTAGTAAAGTGGTGTAGAATGCATTGGCATAGAGTGCAGTGGTTTAGTACAGTGGCATAGCGTAGACTGCAGAGGTGTAGAGTTGTGCAGCATAAAGTGCAGTGTCGTAAAGTCGAGTGCAGTGGCATAGAGTTCAGTTGCATAGTGTATATTGTTTCAGAGTAGAGTGCAGTGGTGCGGGGTAAAGTATAGTGATGCAAGGTAGAGCGCAGTAGCATAGTAGAGTGGTGAGGAGTAGAGTGGTGCAGCGTTGATTGCAGTGGCATAGAGTGGAGTGGTGCAGAGTAGAGTAGAGTGGCGTAGAGTGCAGTGGTGTAGAGTAGATTGTTTCAGAAGAGAGTGGAATGGTTCAGGGTAGAGTGGAGTTGTATAGAGTAGTGGCGTAGAGTTCATTGGCATAGAGTGCAGTGTTGCAGAGTGGAGGGGCGTAGAGTGGAGCAGAGTGGAATGGCCTAGACTGGACTGGAGTGGTGTGGAGTGCAGTGGTGAAGAGTGCAGTGATGCGTAGTAGAGTGGGGTAGAGTGCACTAGAATAGAGTAGAGTAGTGCAGAATAGAGTAGAGAGGCGTAGAGTGAAGTGGCATAGAATGCAGTGTCATAGAGTGCAGTGGTGCATAGTAGATTAGAGTGGCGTAGAGTGCATTGGCGTAGAGTTCAGTAGAGTTGCGTAGAATGATGCAGAGTAGAGTGCAGTCGCATAGAGTAAAGTGGCGCAGGGAGAGTGGCAAAGAGCTCAGTGGTTTAGAGTAGAGTAGCATAGAGTGCTTTGGTGTAGAGTGCAGTGGCGTAGAGTGGTGCAGAGTAAAGTGACAGAGTGCAATGGTGTAGAGTAGAGTGAAGTGGCATAGAGTAGACTATAGTGGCATACGGTGCACTGGTGCAGAGTACATTGGCATGGAGTTCAGTGACGTAGAGTGTATTGGTTTTGAGAAAAGTGGTGTAAAGAGCATTGGTGTATAGTGCAGTGGCATAGAGTGCAGTGGTGTAGAATAGAGTTGGGTAGTGTGGAGTGGCATAGAGAGGAGTGGCGCAGAGTGGAATAGAGTGGCGTAAACATCAGTGGCTTAGAGTAGATTGTTTCAGAGTAGAGTCAAGTGTGACGTACAGTGCAGTGGTATAGAGTAGAGTGTCAGAGTGCAGTGGTGCAGAGTAGATTAGAGTGGCTTAGAGTGGATTGGCATAGAGTACAGTAGCGTAGAGTTGAGCGCTGTAGAGTGGCAGACAGTTCAGTGGTGGAAAAAGCAGTGTTGCAGAGTAGAGTGACATAGAGTGAAGTGGCATAGAGTGGAGTGGTGCAGAGTAGAGTGGAGTGGTGCAGGGTAGAGTGCAGTCGAATAGAGTGGAATGATACAGGGTAGAGTGGCGTAGAGTGCATTGGCATAGAGTAAAGTAGTGCAAAGGCATAGAGTGCAATGGAATACAGTGCAGTAGAGTGGTGTAGAGCGCAGTGGCGTAGAGTGCAGTGTCATAAAGAGGTGCAGAAAGTAGTGACGTAGAGTACAGTGATGGCAGAGCAGAATAGAGTGGCGTAGAGTGCAGTGACAGAGTAAAATGTTGTAGAGTATAGCAGTGCAGTGGTACAAAGTAGTTGGCGTAGGTACAGTGGCGTAGGCTGCATAGATTTTGAGTAAAGTGGTGTAGAGTGAATTGGCATAGAGTACAGTGGTTTAGCATAGAGTGGTGTAGCATAGAGTGCAGTGGCGTAAAGTGCAGTGGCGCAGAGTGGAGGGGTGCAGAGTGGCATAGAGTGCAGTGGCGTAAAGTAGATCGTTTCAGAGTAGAGTGAACTGGAGTGGAGTGGTGCAGGGTAGAGTATAATGGTGCAGAGTAGAGTGCAGCGGCATAGAGTAGTTGCGTAGAGTGCAGTGGCGTAGGGTAGATTGTTTCAAGAGTAGAGTGAAGTTGGGTAGAGTGGAGTGGTGCAGGGTGAAGTGGTGTTGTATAGAGTAGTGGCGTAGAGTGCATTGGTGTAGAGTGCAGGGTTGCACAGTGGCATGGCGTCGAGTGGAGTGGCTTAGACTGGAGTGGTGTAGAGTGCAGTGGCGAAGAGTGCAGTGGTTCATAGTAGAGTCGGATAGAGTGCACTGGGATAGAGTAGTGTTGCACGGATTCTGCTGGTTACACAGAACTATGTGTTAGGATGACAGGACGTCAGTGTGTAGGGACTGAGTCTCTCTACAGTGTCAGTACCTGTCAGCCCAATGCTGGCTGCAGTGGTGCAGAGTAGAGTAGAGTAGAGAGGAGTAGAGTGAAGTGGTGTAGAGTGCAGTGCTGCAGAGTAGATTGGCGTATAGTGCATTGGTTTGAGCAAAATGGTGCAGAGTGCATTGGCATAGAGTGCAGTGGCATAGAGTGGTGCAAAGCAGAGTGCAATGAAGCTGACTGCAGTGGCAGTGATGCACAGTAGATTAGAGTGGCGAAAAGTGCATTGGCATAGAGTTGTGCAGAGTAGTGTGCATTGGCATAGAGTGGTGCAGAGCAGAGTGGCGCAGAGTAGAGTGACACATAGTTCAGTGCTGCAAAGTAGAGTGTTGTAGAGTGCAGTGGTGTAAAGTAGACTGTTGTAGAGTGCATTGGTGTAGAGTGCTATAGAGTACACTGGTACAGAGTAAAGTGACGTAGAGTGCAATGGTGTAGAGTGCAGTAGAGTAGAGTATAGTACCGTACAGTGCAGTGGTGCAGATTAAATTAGCATAGAGTGCAGTGGCGTAGAGTGTATTGGTTTTGAGTAAAGTGGCACAGAGTGCAGTGACGTAGAGTGGACTAGAGTGGCGTAGACTACAGTTGCGTAGAATAGATTGTTTCAGAGTAGAGTGAAGTGGCGTAGAGTGCAGTGATATAGAGTAGAATGCCGTAGAGTACTGTGGTGCAGAGTAGATTAGAGTGGCTTAGAGTGGATTGGAGTAGAGTGCAGTGGCGTAGAGTTCATCAGCTTAGAGTTCATTAGCTTAGAGTTCATTGGCGTAGAGTTCAGTGGTGTAGAGTTCAGTGGTGTAGAGTTCATTAGCTTAGAGTTCATTGGCGTAGAGATCAGTGGCGTAGAGTTCAGTGGCATAGAGTTCAGTGGCGTAGAGTGGCATGAAGTAGAGTGATATAAAGTAGAGTGCAGAGAGTGCAGTGTTGCAGAGCATACTGTTGTAGAGTGCAGTGGTGTATAGTAGGATGGTGTGGAGTGCATTGGCGTAGAGTGCAGTGGCACAGAGTAGAGTGGCATAAAGTGCAGTGATGCAGAGTAGAGTGGCATAGAGTGCAGTGGTGCAGAGTAGAGTGCAGTGGCACAGAGTAGGTTGGTGTAGAGTACAATGACGCAGAGTAAAATAGAGTGCCATAGAGTGCAGTGACAGAGTACAATGGCATAGAGTGCAGTGGTGTAGTGTGCAGTGCTGCAGAATAGATTGGCATAGAGTGCATTGGTTTTGAGCAAAATGGTGTAGAGTGCATTGGCATAGACTGCAGTGGCGTAGAGTGGTGCAGAGTGGAGTGGAGCTGAGTGCAGTGGAGCCAAGTGCAGTGGCATAGAGTAGATTGTTTCAGAGTAGAGTGCAGTAGTGCAGAGTAGATTAGAGTAGCCTAGAGGGGATTGGCATGAGTGCACTGACATACAGGGGATTGGTACAGAGTAGAGTGCATTGGCGTAGAGTGCAGTGGCATCAAGTGTAGTGTTGCAGATATGGTGGCATAGTGGGGAGTGGCGCTGAGTGGTGTAGAGTGCAGTGGCAAAGAGTGCAGTGGTGCATAGTAAAGTAGTGTGGGGGAGAGTACATTGGCATAGTAGTGTGGAGTGGTGTAGAGAGGTGTGGAGTTGTGCAGAGAAGAGTGCAGTGATGGAGTGTGGAGTGGAGTGGCGTAGTGTGGAGTGGTGAAGAGTAGAGTGCAGTGACGTGGAGTGATTCAGAGTAGAGTGGAGTGGGGTAATGTGGAGTATGCATGGTATGGTAGCATACTGACTTTACAGACGGCACACCTTTCATTGAAATTACCATTACATTTGCACTTGCAGACATGTTTTACTGATAAAAAGTCTACAGCGCACAAACAATGTGTGGAAATGTCATCACCTAGTGTATTCATTTGATCGTCAGCACAGTTCATTTACAGACATTTAAATTTTGTTGTGTACTAGAAAAAAAATAACATCATACGGCCTGCCTCAAGCACTCTCCAAAGCCAGCTTGATTGTCACATAAATCCTCTCACTTTGAAGTAGGAGAAAGAAAAAAAAACCACCAGTCTCCCTGGAAGCCACGGCCTGACATTTGACCTCTGTCTTTGAATGCACAGCAAGTATGACCAGATAACAACAAGATTTAAAGGCCTGTTTGCAGAAAGCGAGTTTGTGAAAGAATACAGTAAGCAAGATTTGGGCAACGAGAGGGAAGAACTTGCGCTGGACAGCCTAAAACAAATAAAGCCAGCAAATAGAAAGCCAGAAAATGTGAGTTACAAACCACAAAGCCAATTTTAATCAGCGGGCAGACTGCTTATGCAGAGAGCTGCTCTTGTGGAAGGTGAGAGGTTCCTTGTGAGAGAGTGAGGTGTCTCTCTTAGAGAGACCTATTATGTGATGTTATCACCATTCCTAAGGTCAACTTTTCCAGGTGCTCACAGTGGTCAGAAACGTGCCTTTCCATTTCATTGTTAAAAAAGAAAATAAAGGTGTCTTTGAGATGGTAAGACTTTATGAGAGGGAAAATACAAACTTAAGGCATTGGGAATTTTGACTTGCGTGGGAGGTAGAATCTGTTCATGGTGGAGTTTGAAAAGTAGGTGAGAGGTGAAAAGGATGTGTCACTGTTATTGTGGTACAGAGATGTGCGTGGGTGAGCGAGAGCAGCTGTGATTGTTGAGGTCAAGCGAGAACATGCATGAAAGAGAGGAACCTCTCATAGTGGAATTTGACAAATATGTTATGCGCTGGCTGATTTTGTTGATAGTAAATCCTGGAAGCCTGTTGTGTTTAGTGACAGCAAAGGGTTTTACTCTAAGATGCTTCAGAGGCAGTTGTTGAGTAGCAGGGAAGATATTCTTTCAGTTGTTTCCCTTGGAAATAAGCTTGGTTGTAAAAGGAGAGGTGACATAAGAAGTGCTTGAGAAACTTGCTGTGCATGAGAGAGAAGAGGAGCTTTGGTGGCATTCAAGATGCACGTCCTCTTGCAGACCTAATGCTGTATCACCTTAGCACCATTTGGGCCTAGACAAGAGGAGAAGCCATTAGAGCTCAAATGCTGTGGCAGAAGCAGTCCAAAAAGTAGGCCATGACTCTGTCTATGTCTCTCAGAGTTAGGATTAGCTGGCACCATTCCAATATATAAATGTTGGCAGGGCTACTGTCCTTAATACATCTCTTCTTAAATAGAGGCAATCACATGGCATTTCCTGGTCCCAAACTTTGCAAGGGTACTAAGGAGTTGATCCAGCTCCAGATTATAACTTGTGCATGGGGCATCCAAGGTAAGTTCACGTAGCTAGAGGTTTTAGGTGTAAGGTCGTAACCCCTGGCTCTATGTCCAAGCTCCTTGCTGTATGATATGATCACTTTGAGTCTTAGGGTTTGACAGACAGGGTACTCCATCAGAAATGTGGTGGTTGTTTCATCTGCTTCATTACAAATGCATTTGCAGGAAATTGCCTTCTTGGTATGATGGATTGGATCTCTGCCAAACTCTTGAATAAGGTCCTCAGAATCTCAAAGACTCAGATTGGTTCACACAAGGAACGTAATCTCGACCCTCAAGAGGCATGGGATTTCAGTCCCAGAATTCACAAGCAAGATAGATTCCCTTCTTTGGGCAGTGCTGAAAAATACCCAGAGGATGACAGGTTGTCAGAAGGAATCAGTGAGAAAATCCTTCACATGGGACTTTGTCTTACCTTTGGAGCTGCACTTCAGCTTTGTGACAGGGTCAAACTGAGATGCTGATCTTTTGTTTGATAACACACATGGAACTAGGGCAGTGCTATATGTTTTTCCTCTGATCCAGATCTATTTATCTGTTCTGGTTGGGGGTGCATATGTGACCAAGGAAAGGTTGAGGAACCTGGAGTAAGAGGGGACACTTTTATTTTGCCTCTTCATTTGGTGTCAAGATCACTGAAATTCCCTGTGCATATTATCTGTCCACCTTCTTGTATCATTTGATTGTCTGCAACAGTGATAGCATTTAAAAGGTCATTTACAGCCTGGGGAATCGAGGGGTTGGCATTAACATTTTTAAAATGTTTAGGTGTCGTCATGGCTGGAGAGGACAAAACTGTGATGACTGCATCCCGTTCCCCGGCTGCGTCCACGGCACGTGCTCTGAACCCTGGAAGTGTATCTGTGAGACCAACTGGGGTGGCCTCCTCTGCGACAAAGGTCAGGCGTTCAATGTTTCCCTCAGTACATATCGCTGTTATTGCTCCAGCTCGCGACAGTGCGTGCTTTTGCACCACTCCCTACAACTCTCTCAAAACCATAACCTCTGTTACGCCCACTTCTGCATCACATGGCAGCACCTGGTTAACAGACTACCCACAGCCAGAGCTACTTCACCTTTCTTCGCAGTAACCAGCACACCCAAGCCATTTCCTACAGCTCCCCCAAATTCAGTGCTCTGCCCCAATTCTCTTTACAACTTATGGACAGCCTGTGTTGCCAGCGTATTCCCTAAAGCTTGCACATACACATCATTGCTGAAAAATTCACTACAGCTCCCCTACACCACCATTCCCAATGTATCCTATCCTTTCACACCAGTACATTTCATAGAAACCCATTTCATTGAAAACATTTAATTGAAAAATTATTTAATTGAAAAATAAAATCATATAGATTCTTTTAATCAAAATCAGGAAAACAATATAAATGATAGGCCCAAATGTAAAGCTGGGGTTAGGTTTAGAAATACATGAAAGAGTTAGGGTCAAGGATACAATTAGCTGAAGTGTCAGATTAAGGTAAAGGATGAGTTCAGCATTATTGCGGGGACCAGGGTTTGGGTTCAAAGATAGCTTAAAGGATTAGGGTCAAGAACAGATTTAGCCTAAGGAGCAAGTTTAGTGTAGGGATTAGGGTAAGCGAGGCCTAAGGTAAAGGTTAGGGCTTGGATCAGCATCGGGTTGTATGGGACAAGGGTTAGGATAAAGGTTGAGGAGTGAGTCTGGGTTAGTGGTGGCGTTGGGGGTGAGGTTAGTGATTAGAGGGAGCATTACGGTCAGAGTTGTGATTACATGATAGTAATGGTTAGGGTCTGGGTTCGGATTAGGTTATGAGTTATGAACAAGGCTTGAGTAAGGTTAGGGTTCCTCTTCGTAGGGTTAACGTTAGGAATATCTTTGGACTAATGACTAGGGTTAGGGCTGGTTTAGCTGAATAAAGAAATAAGAAAGACTTTGTGGCTGAGGATGTGGCAGGGGCAGGGAGTGTAGATGGAAGGGACGGCTTGAGTAACAACTTGATGTAGCAATAGGATGGGGTAACAGCTTGGTGGACCCTTTATTTACATACTATTTTCCCTTGCAGATTTGAATGTATGTGGCTCCAGACAACCCTGTAAAAATGGAGGAACCTGCATAAATACAGAACCTAATGAATACCAGTGCATGTGCCCGCAGGGCTTCCAGGGGCGTAACTGTGAGAAACGTGAGTAAAGGTCTGGGGCAAGGCATTTGGGGTGAGGGGTTGGAGGGGCAGGAGCGTGGATGTGTGAATGCAGCAACTCCCTGAGGAGACCTTGTAGAGGAAAAACTACATACACAAATGTCCTGCATGGGATCTTTCCTTAGATTTTGAACTTCAGCAGGTTGAGGTAATGTAAATAAAAGGCTTTATACCAAGATTTCAATGCCCCTCTGTGCTTTCTTAGATCCATGTATTTTCGCTTCTCCAGAGGATCTCTGAAAGCAGCAGACATGTTTCGGCAGTTCAGTAATTAATTTATGTTTCCTAACAGTCCAATATTGTTCAGGTCTGCCTCAGCCAGGTAACAATGACTTTTTCCTAAGATTTCCTTCAGAATCCTTAGGGCCTCCTTATGAGTGCCTCGTGAAATTCCCCCATCAATCTCCCTCCCTGCCAAAGTTACCTAAACCAAAGGTACAGGCTGGTATCTTGGGGGATGTTTGGGTGTGAAATTACCAGGGGATTGTGAGTTTGACCATGAGGGTCTTCTAATAAAATTAGGAATTACTGGGGAAATTGGTAATTCCAGTCCAGATTCCCCCACTATTTCTTCATTTTTTCTGGTATGTCACTCGGAGACATTACCTGCATTTAGCAGGGGGAATTTCTGGATGAAACAACACAGATCATTAGAGTTGCCACAGATTTTATAACTGTGATGTCACAGCACTGGCGACATTAGAATTAAACGGTGAGTTGTAATGAAGGCCTTAGTGCCGTGGAGAAGACAAATTTCATATGTTAGAGTTTCTTCCAGAAAGAAGTGCAAATTAGGCGGGCTTTACAAACATGTAATATGTGCCCTCCAGTGCATGAAAATGTCTTTAGGCTTTTGAAGTTTCAAACTCAAGACTCATTGAGATAAACTACCCCATTGGAACACAGTCTCATTTTCCTTTACTTTAAACAAACAAGAAAATGCAGTCCTTCCTTGCACTTCAGATGTTGAAATGGAGCGAAAGAATGCACTTCCTGTGTCTCAGTTGTTGTCACTACCTATTACAGGCATTGCCTGCAGGTCACAATGGACGATTAAAGAAAAAAATAAGATAATCAATAGATGTTTAGATTGGGTTGGAAATCCAGTAGAAATTAAACCATTATTAGTGAGCAACTCAAAATATATATTTTTCAAAAAGTGTATGCTCCAGAAGAAGCATAAAAAAGAGAAAGTTTCAGTACCAAAAACATATATAGACACATTTCACCCCAAGTGCAAAACACAAAAAATCTCCATTTATATCGTGTTGTGTGAAATTGTGCTATGATCATCGACGACAAAGATGCCCAGCCAAGCCCCATCATCGTACAGTTTGCACTACGCGGAGCATTATGGTCCATTGATCCACGTTTCCTTATTAACATCAAGCTTTATACTGGCTACTTTTGGGAAATATATTTTGTTGGGAAGCCACCCTCATGCAGAACCAATTTAAATAGGTTTTTTTTCTGAAAAGAAGTCCATCTTGCGGTTGTGCATGAAAATTTTATGTATGTTATATATTTCAAGCGCAGGTTAATACAAAGATTACTTGGGTAAAAAAAATAAATCTTTAGGAGCTAACTTCGCAGAGCAATTAAATTGAGTTGGAGGTCAAACACAGAACGTTGGTCAGGAGAGGGTTCCACACTCACAGAAGAAGAATGGAAAATACTGTAAAGTTGTTATACTGTCTTCCGGAAATCCGCAAGCAGATACAGAAGTGCAGAGCAGCAGACAAGCTCTACTTTATCTTAGAGAAATGTAAATTCTACACCATGCACAACTTAGTGCGATATGCAGGGAACTGTAAATTTATCATTTTCCACTGGCAACCAGTGTGGTGAGTAAAGATGACGCGCAATAGGGTTACATTTCCAAAGACCTGGCAATAAGAGATCAATAGCATACCACTGGCTGGAGTTGGCAAAGAAGATACTGTGGGGGTCTTAATAGTTTAAGGTCAGAGGTAATGGATTCACAACCTTAGATTGAAGATCATTATTGAGAAAGAGAAACTTCCTTAAGAAATCCTATGAATGTTCATCTGTTTCCTGAAGTGCTACATGTCTGGCCTTCCAAGTTATCCCAAATCCCCTCTAAGCCAAACAGCATTGGTTTGATTTAGAAGGTGTGCCATGGAAATACTTGTATCCATACATTTGTATTGAGTCAAGAGCCAATTTTGCTCTCTTGACATTAACCTCAGGCAACTGCTGGTAGAAACACTCACATGAACGAAGTGTTGAAAAGATTCACCCTCAGACGTACCCTGGATGCATCATTTCAGTGTTTGTAAGCTGTGAAATCAGGCTGTGCCAATTCACCATATGGCAAGGACTTATTCAGGAGAAGAAAACCCATATTCTACTTAATGTACACCACATTAATTTTGCATTGAAAGTGGACCTTCATAGGACTTTTAGGAACTCCACTTAAATAGCTGCCTGAAAACCAACAAGGAACTGACCCCCCTTTGCTTTATGATCGTATTGTCTTTTTCTAGTTAAGTCCTGTGGCCGGCTGAGACATTGATCATTTTGGCCGACAATTGAGAACACTAAGGGCCCTATTACAAGTTTGACGGTGCAACGGCGGGACTGCCAAACCCACGTAGAGTCCATCTGCCCTATTCTGACTTTTTAAGTCATTTGCTGGCGTTTCCTATGGCGTTCCCACGGCGTTGCCCATAACATAGGCACCCCAATGGGAACGTCAAAGGAAGTTCCAGCACGGCATGGACTGAAAAGTCCTCCATGAAAACAGTGGCAGTGATGAAAGACGTAATATGCTTGGCGGGACCGCGGCGGTCCCACCAAGCATATGGGTGCCTCTGGACCGCCGCACCACCGCAAGGGAACGGCGGTTCCCTGGCGGAGTCAGTGGTCTCAAGGTCTCATAATGGGGCGGTCGCAAGACTGCTATCGCCGCACCACAACGAGCCTGGCAGTCCTCCGACGGCCAGACTCGTAATAGGCGCCTAAGTGCTTTATATTGGATACCCTTAAATCTGTACCATCTCTTCAGTAATAGCTACTCGGTGTCTAGAAAAGGCCCTGCTGCATGTCAGGAAGTCTGCTCATCCTGTAGCTGTCTGAAACTTCAAACTGTTGGCTGGAAAGAAGTTACAAAGCCATGCCTAGCAGTTCCAATTTTATCTTGCTGTAGACTCAGTGATCATGACTTCTGCTGAACACAGGAGATTGAATTAGTCTTTGAGGTGTACGTATTGAAATATTGGCATAGCCGGAGACTGGACAAGTGTGGGTAGAAAATTGACTTTGTCCCCTTTCTATCTGAAAGGACAGCAGTCGTTCAAATACAGAAGCCATGTTTGTTAGCTGTGGCCGCCAGCATTTATACAATATCTGAGGATTTTTGGAGTCTGTCCCTAAGGGGAACTCTCTGGAAGCATTTGGCCCACAGCACCAGAAGAAAATGTGTTGCTTGCAAAAAGAAACATTTAGGGCCCCATGCAACATCCGAAAATCGGGTCGCAAACGGGCAGATTCGCAAAATCTGCCCCTTTGCGACCTGTATTTTTGCATTTGGGATGCATCATCCCAAATGCAAAAATCGCAATTTAAGGAATCGCACAATTGCGATTACTTAAATTGCGATTGCATTTAAGGAATCGCAAATTGAGATTCCTTAAATGCAATGCAACAAAGTAAAAAAATTAGCGATTTCGCTACTAGGGGGCGCAATTTACCATGAAGTTGAACTTCATGGTCAATTGCAAAACTTTGAGAAATGCACTAAAGTGCATTTTTCAAAGTTGAAGGTTACACACACACACATGTCCTTGGGACATGTGTGTGCGCAACATATGTGCACGGATCAATTTCAGGGGTGCAACAGGGTGTCCTTTTGACACCCCTGCACCCTTGAAATTGCATGCGCAATTTGCGAGTACCTATTGGTACTCGCAAATAGCGCTCGTAATTTCCCATTCATTCCTATGGGCCTGTAGGCCCATAGGAATGAATGGGAAGCCATTCCTTATTTGCGATTCGCAATTTGCGAGTCGCAAATAAGGAATGTGAAGGAATCGCTATTATTATAGCGATTCCTACATGCATAGGATTTTGCGAATCCTTAATATTCGCTATTAAGGACTCGCAAAATCCTAGGTTGATGCATGTGCCAGTTAGTTTTTTAATGCTAAATTTGTGCTGGTGGTGGGACCCACGCTGATTTTTGAGGACCTGGACTTATGTTTCTTTCCTAAGCTTTGTCCCAGAGGAAGAGAGAAAATGGCAGAAAAGGGAGAATGAAGTAGGAATTTAGGGGCACATGCATCAAGGCAAAAACCGGTCGCAAACGGGCAGATTCTCAGAATCTGCCCCTTCGCGACCAGTATTTTTGCATTTGGGATGCATCATCCCAAATGCAAAAATCGCAAATTGCGATTGCATTTAAGGAATCGCAAATTGCGATGCCTTAAAAGCAATGCAAGATTGCATTTAAAATAGCGATTTCGCTATTAGGATCCACTAAACACCGATAATTTAAACCTGATGGTATTTAGCGAAAATTTTGAAAAATGCACTAAAGTGCATTTTTCAAAGTTCCAGGTTACACACACACATGTCCTTGGGGCATGTGTGTGCGCAACATGGGTGCACATATCAATTTCAGGGGTGCAACAGGGTGTCCTTTTGGCACCCTTGAAATTGCATGCGCAATTTGCGAGTACCTATTGGGTACTCGCAAATTGCACATGCAATTTCCCATTCATTCCTATGGGCCTCTAGGTCCATAGGGATGAATGGGAAGCCATTCCTTAATTGCGACTCGCAATTTGCGAGTCGCAATTAAGGAATGTTTGGGAATCGCTATTTTTTTAGCGTTTCCTACATGCATAGGCTTTTGCGATTCCTTAATTGCGATTCCTTAATAATCGCAATTAAGGAATCGCAAAAGCCTACTTTGATGCATGTGCCCCATAAAGATGGGAAACAGTGACACGGGTAGAAAGGTGGGGTGAAAAAGAGCATGCAAGAGTTAGAGAAGTGTACAGAAAGTATAAGGTGAAGGAAAAATGAGGTATCAGGTGAAATCAAGAATTTGCAGCCTTGGTGTTCGGCAACCCTGGAACTCAGCAGTGTCAACCGCAGAAAAGCTTTGGGTTCCTCCACTTATTTTATTGCAAATTAGGCTCTGGGTGTTTTGAGCCTCACACTGTTCACTATTAGGACAGGTAATAAAAGTACCACACTCGGATGGATATCTCTGGCTTTATGCTTGAAAGGGCCTCAGCATCCAGCCAGAGCCGTGACTTCCAGACACAAAAGAAGCAGGTAAGTGCAGTTACAGGGCCTTTCAGAGCCATATTTAGTGTCTGACCACATTTCGTCCGTCCCATACATACCGATTCCGTCTGAAAATGGGAGTGAAGTAAAAGCTGCACACTGCAAACAAACACCAGAGACTCTGAAAATGGGCCACAAGCTCAAAATCAGCACAATAACACTTCAGAAGCTGTTCATGAGAGTAACTAATAAAGGTGAAAAATGGTCTAATAAATCAACAGCACACCCTTGTGGAGAAAGTTGCCACTAAACTGCTGCTTCAATATTGTCTTGTACACAACAAGGATTTCTTCTCTTGTTAGATCCGTGTTAACTAGCCGGCTCTTGGAGGAAGTAGTTTTTCCCGAGGTTTGCGTGAGATAGAGCTGTCTCTAACAGCTGAATGTCTCGATATTGCGGCTGTCTCTAACAGCTGAATGTCGCGATATTGCGGCTGTCTAACGGCTGAATGTCTCGATATTGCGGCTGTCTCTGATGAATGTCGCGATATTGCGGCTGTCTCTGATGAATGTCGCGATATTGCGGCTGTCTCTAACAGATGAATGTCGCGATATTGCGGCTGTCTCTAACAGCTGAATGTCTCGATATTGCGGCTCTCTGGAATAGCGGAATGTCGCGATATTGCTGTCGAAATAACGACCTGCATGTATCTCATGGACATAATATTGACTACCAAAATGTTGTCAAGGTCAGTGTAGATTTATTATTACAAACTCAACCGTGGCAATGTTTTGGGAACCAATGTTAAGGCCAATAAATACATGGAGGTCGATATTTCGACCGCAATATTACGGGGCAACGCCCTTGGTAACTGGAGATTTCCAGTTCACAGCATCTTTACAGGAAGCTACTTGGAGCTCATTGTATCACAAATACCGTTCGGCCCCGAGCTCAGTTTTACATTACTGGCCATCTGGTATGTTCCTCGCTGTGTGACTTCAGGGTCATGCATACTGAGGCCCTGCGCTGCAGGCCGAGGCACGCTCCAGAGTTCACAGCCACATACTTAGAAAGAACTCAGTACTATAGTGGATTTCACATGAACAGAAACAAAACTCATCTGGGATGCAGGGAAAATAGGATGTTGTAAATAGGTGTGGGAATATTTAGGATAATGCCAAATGCTGCTAATGCAAATGGACTGCAATCCCTCCTTTAAAATTGGGTAAATATAGGATGATGAACGTGTGGCTTTAAAGACAATTCAGTGCTTAACTCACCCTAACTAGTTTCAGGCCTCCCTAGTCTGTAATAAACGTGCTTTGGAACCTATGTATGATGCAGTTTGTCGAGGGGCACATTCCTGGCTTTGAAGATAAACCATTTTGGAAGATGATGCTTCTAGTACATTAAGGCTCCCAGCCTTTCTGCCTAATCTTACTTGTCTGAGAGGCGGAGATTAAATGAGGGACGCGGCCAGATATCCCAAGTGCCCCGTGCACTTCGGATAGTGTGCGTATCTGTGGCTCAAGGGGGACTTGAGCACTGGCGACCGCATGTCTGCTGTACAAGGACCCTTTAAAGCATGACATAAGACTGCAAGGAATGCAGATACTGTCTGATACACGGAATTGGTCATGTATCTACGTCTTCTCGTTTTTCTGAGTGGATGAAATGCATAAACAATACAGGCGAGCATGACTCTGAGGAGAAAAGGCACCATATACCTTCAAACACCCAGTGCTACAGACCACAGAGGGACCAGGGATACTGTAGCAACCGCATATCAGCCAAAGTAGCACCTTTAGTAACGGTGTAAACCACCAAGGCAGCCAATGTCATGATATACAGAGGACTCATAAGACAACAGACTTTCATAGTTATATGGCATTTAGTTAAAAGGTGTGCTACCAAAGTATTGACTTTTAAATATCTACCTGAAACAGTATTGATCACCAGATGTCAACTTTATATTACCCTCAATGTAAGTAGATGTGGAGTTAGAATGATAAATCTATACTACCCTATGTATGCTTACCTTGGCAGTATTGTGCAAGGCAGTTTCTTGACTGTCTTGTTGCTGGCTGCTATTTTTGGATTCGATATTTTGACATGCAACCCAGTGATAACAATAATGGCTGTAACAAGGGGGGAGTAAATGGTACATAAGCCAAACATTTAGAATCCCTTACCTTCACAGACCTAAACAGGAGCTGAAATCATGGGGGCAGCTCTGAATTATTGACATGAGAAAAAATTAAAATTTCAATTGTGTGACGGCAGGTAATACATATGCAAGTTGTATTCCTCTAGAATATGATAGTGTTAAATATTGGTTACTGGTTGACTGGGGAATCTAATTCCCTTGATGTTGGGGTCCCAGAAAAGAGGTACAAGCATGCAGATCTAGGTCCCTGCCCCTGTGATAACCGTTCACCACAGTCTGACCTACATTTGGTTCTTTTCTGTAAGTTTTATCTTAACGAAAGGAAAAGGTTCCTCCTCCCAATTTTAAGGCGGAAGCATTTTTTGCAATGCAGAGTGGCACTGCATTTTCTGAAAGCTCTTTCGAACCCCCATGTCTGTTATTTTGTAGCTTCCTTTTTATGGGCCTGTTGGAGGAATAGAAGGGCCAGGGGTCTGCTATCATGAATTATGAATCTTAATCTTCACGAATTAAATTGTACAGATGATTTTGGTTTTAATAATGAATTAAAAAAGTTTAATAAGGTTTTAAAATTGTTTTATGTTTTTCTAGTTAATGAGTTTAAATGTGATTTAATTGATGAATTTGTGCTTTTATGATCTATCTGTACATAGATCGAATAAAGATTTAAATTGAATTGAATTGACTGGGGTATAAGACCTGATCAATCAATAACCACAATCCTAGTCAGGGTAAGTCACAAGCAAACCCTAAATTATCCTGTGCTCAGCCTCTGGTAGCTTGGCGCAGAGCAGTCAGGCTTAACTTGAAGGCAATGTGTAAAGTATTTTTGCAATACTTCAAACAGTAAAAGAGGGAAATCACCACACAAAAAGATTCCACGCCAGGTTAGAAAAATAAAGCTTAATTTAATAAATAACAAAAGACCAAAACGACAAAAATCCACTGTTTTTTTGCTTGCACAAACATTTCTTTCTATCACTCCTCACACAGAAACTCTGCTCCTTGCCTCATTTCCCTTTGAGACTATTCTCTCCTGTTTTCTCCTCTCGCTTACTTTTCATGATTTTCACTTCTCATTTAATCTACTTGCTTGTTTCCCTCTCCTCTTTACTCCTTTTATTCCTTCTTTCCGCTATCTATTGTGCCCTCTTGTTGTCATACTTTATTCTCTCCTCTCCCTAACTCTTCCACTCCTCTTTTCCCTCAGTTTTCTCCTCAACTCTCCTTTTCATTACTCTCTTCATTATGAAGTCTTTTTTTCATTCTTTTTTTATGTAACTCACCTCCCCACTATTCTTTACCTACATATATACCTATTTATATTCTCTCCTGTATTTCTTTACTGGGTTTTGTGTTCTTAATTTTGCTGATTGTGTCCCCTGCTGCCCATGAACCAGCTGTCTCACGCTCTCACTTTCCTTTCTGTTCCAGCTGAGTTTTCGTGCAAATCCAACCCGTGTTTTAATGGCGGCACCTGCCTGGAAACGAAGGATGGGTTTGAGTGCCTCTGCCTTCCTGACTGGACTGGATGGCAGTGCAACAGTGGTAAGAGATGCTAAGCTTCAAACTCCAAACACTGCCATGAGATGATCTTCTCTTAGGATCACACCAAAATCAAGACTATTGGCATGTTAAGCCCCATAGACTGCTGAATGAAATGCGTTACAGTCTGCATGCATGTCATTGATTAGTAACATGGTTTTGTGTACGAGTTCATGTATGCGTGTGTGCACTACCATTCACCTAGTGAGTGATTGTGTGTTTCGTCTTGATTGACTGCGTTGTGCGACAGCCTGTGGGCTGCCGTTTCAGTCTGTCTCTAAGATACACACATTTGTCTCTGTGTGTTGGGAGATGGATCAGTCATAAAAGATAGTTCAGATGCATATGTATGTGTTTTGATGGGCTTATCTATCATAGCACACCTTCCATATATGTATGTGTGTGCTGCTACAGGTTGTGATTGTCTCTGATACACTTTGAGAGGATTTGTATGTGGCAATGCTTATGGGGCGGGTCTCACCAGTGATGGATTAGCCATACCACCTACATATTGGTGCATGATCTACCCAGAGACCTATCGGCTATTTAAAAAAAACACACACACACACACACACACACACACACACACACACACACACACACACACACACACACACACACACACACACACACACACACACACACACACACACACACACACACACACACACACACACACACACACACACACACACACACACACACACACACACACACACACACACACACACACACACACACACACACACACACACACACACACACACACACACACACACACACACACACACTTCTTTGCTTCTTTACCTTTGGTTTAGTTAACATGCAAATAAAGTATGCCAGTTTCACAGCTTTCTGAATGTTGTTGGTCTATCAAGTGAACAACAGCCCAGTGCTGCTGTTCACCAGGGGGCCGCAATTAAAGGTCAGGAGGGCCGCATGCGGCCCTCGGGCCATACTTTGAGTATGCCTGCTCTACACCTTTCTGAAAATGGAAAAAACTAAGATCAGTATTTGTCTTGTGCGTATAAGGGTATAATCTTAACCCAATTTGAGGTTAGACACAACCCCCTGCTGCACACACAAACTTGCAGAGATTCTCCACCAAAAGTTAAATACACTCAGAGACAGCAAAAAGTGGTGGATGCAGGTGCTTGATTCAGTCAACCACTGGCAGTTACTCTTGATACATTCCATTTCATAATTTTTAAGTCATCTGTGCCAAAGAGAGGAACACTAAATGGTCCAAAGCGAGAAAGTGACCCAGCAGGGAACACTTGGTTCTAAGATTTAGAAATTAATTCATGAGGGAGCAAAGGAAAGATCAGAGGAGAGTCATGTAGGTCAGATAAATGATAGACATTTATTTTACAACTTTTTGTATAGTATTCAGGTGCTCACATACATTTAGGTGAAAGGAAGCGTGACATGCAGGGTGATAGTGAGGTTTAAAAAGGCATCGCATTGACAACAGTATAATGAGCTCCACAGTTATTTTACAAGGAGTAATAGGAGTTCATGTTGTATGGTGGTCGACGGCGTTTCGAACCCAATAAGTGGGGTTCATCTTCAGGACAAGGGTGAGCAAGCTGAATTAGAAGAAAGAAAAATCATCCTAGGCCCATTCGTCTGTTAATGATGTGGGCAGCTGGTACTGATTTTTAAAATGGGCTGAAGGCGTGAATTATTGGCGCCAAAGAACTGAGTGGGAATGTCTGTCCAGGACTCTGTTTGCTTATTTGGAGGGAACCCGGGATGGAAAGGCAGCTGGCCGGGATGATTGGAATGCATTCGATGCCAGCAAAGGCAGAAGCAGGACGCTCCCGTCTGCACAGCTCCAGGCTCCCATTTAAAGGCCCTGCAGTTCGTTTTCTAAAAAATACAAAACCAATCATCCCGGCCAGCTGCCTTTCCATCCCGGGTTCCCTCCAAATAAGCAAACAGAGTCCTGGACAGACATTCCCACTCAGTTCTTTGGCGCCAATAATTCACGCCTTCAGCCCATTTTAAAAATCAGTACCAGCTGCCCACATCATTAACAGACGAATGGGCCTAGGATGATTTTCCTTTCTTCTAATTCAGCTTGCTCACCCTTGTCCTGAAGATGAACCCCACTTATTGGGTTCGAAACGCCGTCGACCACCATACAACATGAACTCCTATTACTCCTTGTAAAATAACTGTGGAGCTCATTATACTGTTGTCAATGCGATGCCTTTTAAACCTCACTATCACCCTGCATGTCACGCTTCCTTTCACCTAAATGTATGTGAGCACCTGAATACTATACAAAAAGTTGTAAAATAAATGTCTATCATTTATCTGACCTACATGACTCTCCTCTGATCTTTCCTTTGCTCCCTCATGAATTAATTTCTAAATCTTAGAACCAAGTGTTCCCTGCTGGGTCACTTTCTCGCTTTGGACCATTTAGGCCACACCTGAACCACTGTTTCCTTAATATCTCGCCACCCCAGGTTCACATATTGGGGTACCCTTGTCTTCTCAAAAAAGAGAGGAACACAGCATGCTGGTGTGCACCTAAGCTCTTGACACAGATCCACTCCCTAAGAGCTGCCACAGATACATTCAAATAGCTGGATACCTAAAGCGACACACACTGGGTCACCCATAACCAGATGTATGCATTCACATAAATATACTCACACACACTCACACATCATGCTCCTCTGCGACCCTCCAACCCCAAAACAAACACATCCACAGACCTTTTACTAGAATTCTAAGATAGGGAGGTCTGGATCCCACCAGTTCATTACTTATGACATGTAGAATAAGAGTAGGTATTCCTTTGCTATATGTGTTATTGTGGTTGATTTATTTCACCAAAGTAGAGATGCACAATACCTTTGTACTGCAAGAATTCTAAAATCATTTGCATGACCGTAACTGACGCAGAGAAACCCAACTTCCTAAAAGACAACATATACTTCGTATCAGTGCACTCAAGGGACAAAGAACAATAAAGTTCTGGGATGACCTACTAAGCTTGCATACTCCTCTCTGAGGGGTAATGCAATCTTTAAAAAACTGCAGATGGAAGACTCAAGAAGCTCATTCTCAGTGAGATTTCATTGTCTGCCAGTCAGAGCTCCAGCACTCACTGAAAAACCTCATTGGGGTGCCCACGATTGAAAAAAACATGTGTTGCTGTTTCTGGCCTCAGTAATGGTTTTGACGTCTGTCACCAGTCGATGAAAGCACCACATTGTAGTGTCCTCCCGAATCTGAGATTATGTAAAAGACTACGCCACACACGGAGCTCTGGTTTGCACATCTTTATTCTTCAGTATGAAAACGTTAACTGAACGCATTGCGTCACAAATTTTATTAACCACACCCAGTCACACCTACCAGATTACGTAATACTTGAGGAGTCTATCGAGTACTATAAGAGGCCTCAAATACACAAATGCAGGACACAACATCTCCCCCTTTGTAAAATAAAAGGTACAATCAAAATATCTATCCATATACACATTTTAACTCCTCAATGAGTCATTGAGGTGCTTGCAGCAGTCTTCCAGATCTAGTTGTACGAGATAGAGGAGGGGTGCCTTCATCTGACATCGCATGGGGTCTGGAGCTGATGAAGATCAGGTCATTGGGCAGTTACCGTATGTCCTTTGCTCGCCACAACTCTCAACATCCAACAGAGCGCTAGTCTTGCATGTCCACTTTTGCTTGACAGGAACTCGGTCCCCTTTCTTGAAGATCATGTCTCTAGTGCATCAGCACTTGTCAGCGTAAGCATTCATTTTGCATTTGTGATTCATGTCGGTGATATGAATCTCGCCAGGGTCTATTGACCAACTAGTGAGCCATTGTGGGATCTTTGTTCCAAGAGCTCTCAAGAACAGAAAGGTGGCAGAACTTTTTACTGTCAAGGAATGAGGAGTTGAATGGTAGGCACGGAGGGCTGGGCGTAAAGCTGACTTGAGGAAGATGCCTTCCAGCGCAGCACGCTGAACCACCCTTTTGAAAGTACTCTTAAATTCTTCAACAACGCCACTTGCCTGTGACAGAGAGGTGTACTTTTCTGAAGTTTGATGTTCAAGTGATTAGGAAAGTCTTTGAACTCTCTGCTATTGAAGGAGGTACCATTGTCAGATTTGAGAATGGAGGAACACCCCATGTTGTGAAAATGTCATCCAGCCTCTCAATGACTCTGTTCTGTGTGGTGGATGATAAGTCTTCCACTAGAGGAAAACGTGAGTACTCATTGACAACTACCATGAGATGATGTCCATTATTGAGGGGTCCGAAGAAGTCATCCTCAATCCTCTCCCAGTCTTGCTTAGGAAGATCAGGCCTGCTCAGTGGGTGCGGAGTCGTTTTGAGAGACAGACAGTTGCACAGATGACAAGCTTTAAGCTCCCTTTCAACTCGTTCATCAAGGCACGGGAACCACACTCAATCCTTGAAGACTCTTTTAGTTGCAGCAATGCTACAATGTCCTTCGTGTGCCAGTTCAATGACTTGTTTCCTCAGACTTTCAGGGATAACTATTCTTGCCCTTCTTAGTATGACACCATCATGTGTAACAGAAAGTACTTCCCGAACATTCTTGAATTGCTGGCACTCAACATCATCTGTAAGAGGTCGAGTATGTTTCCTCCCTGATTGCATTGTAATGTTTTCTATGAGCTTAATCGTGTCTTTCTCAGTATTAGTTGCTGGCAGAATCTGTTCAACAGAAAGATCTGCAGGTGCACTTGATGTAGGCCTCAGCCGCTTTGGAAGTTGTACCATGACACCGTAGCAGCACTCGTGAAAAGTAGTCTGTGAGGTTTTGATCTTTCCCCTGTTTGTGCATGATGGTGTAATCATACTCCTACAGACGCAACTCCCACCTCTCGATGCGAGGGGGCATCTTGGCTTTCGGATTTCCAAAAATGGTAAGCAACGCCTGATGATCTGTGACAAGGGTGAAATGCTTTCCGTATAGAAACACATGGAAGTATTCACATGGCCATACTATAGCTAAGCTTTCTTTCTCAGGTTGAGAATAGGCAGGTTCGATCTGAGATAGGCTCCGGCTACCATAAGCCACAATGTGTCTCTGAGCATCAGGCTGTCCGTTATGTTGAAATAGGATCGCATCCAACAGCACCGGGCTTGCATCCACCACAATCTCTGTATGCAATTTCAGATCAAAGTAAGCCATTTCAGTTGCATTTTCAATGTCGTGTTTTATTTTCTTGAAACTTCGGTCACATTCAGATGACCATTCAAATGAACATCATGCTTTGTTAGTTCTCTAAGAGGGGCACTCACAGTGACAAAATCACAAATGTACCTGAAGCAGTAGCTGGCCATGCCTGGAAGGATCGCAGCATGGTCACATCTTCTGGTGGGCAAGTAGACAACAATGCTTGCACCTTTTTGGGGTCGGGAGTCACTCCCTTCTCAGAGAAAATATGCCCAAAGAATTTGTCTGTTTTTATGAAAATCACACTTCTCTGCATTTAGTGTGAGACCTATAGCAGCAAGCAGACAGCATACTTGTCTGACTGCTTTATCATGTTTCTTTCATGTAGTCCCAAACACCAGTATATCATCACTGTAGTTGAAAGCATTTGACAGGCTGAATTATTAGACAAATTACATCTTGAAAACTTTCTGCAGCTGAGAACAAACCAAAACTGTCTTTTATATCTGAACAAACCGAACTGAGTTGAAGAATTAGTAATGTACCTACAGTTTTCTTCCAGTTAACGTTGCTGGTAGCCTTTGTTTAGATCAAGGTGGGAGAAAACTGTGGTGCCATTCAGCTGCGTGATCATGTCCGCAATGTGTGGCCCTGGATGTCTTTCTCTTTTGATTTCTTCGTTGGCCTGTCGCATATCAACACAAAGGTGCACTGAACCTCCACTGTCCTTTTTTGGCACTACTTCAATGTGTGAAACCCACGGTGTCAGACCAGTAGAGCGCTCAATGATGTTATGCTTTAACAATGTTTCTAGTTCTTTCTCAACGGCATCCTGTAAGTGTAAAGTAACTAGACGGTGTCGCTGTGCTACAGGGCAAAGATCTTCATTTATGTGAAGCTGCACCTTCATTGTCTTAAGTTTCCCAAGTCCATGAAACAATGTCGGGAATTGACTCACTATTTCAGAGTGGGCATTCAAGTTGTAGTTAATAGAGATCAGCCCCATGTCAGCAGCAGTTTCAAAACTTAGTAAGCATGCACTCGATGATGTACCTGGCAGGACATGAACTGGCGCTTGCACTGTCGTTTGCTTGTGCTGCATGGTCACTACAAAGGACCCTTTACTCTGCAAGTGCGTAGAAGCTGCCCAGGTGTACACCTTTGTTCTCGATGGTGTGAGACGTGGTATAGGAGCCAGATCTTTAGATTTTTATGGCAGCATGATGTTTATCAACGAACCACTGTCTAAAATAAAAGTTGTAGGGCAACTATTCACTTTGAGTGTGATTTTGGGACAATGTTCAAATGACCGTTGCTGCTTCGTGTGGCAATTCTTTTTAGATTTGTGTTCTTCTTTGCAAGCTGCCAATCCTACATGTGCACATCGGTCTGTGACCGACATCGGCATTGCACATCCATCTTCCTAACTGTCACTCGATGATGATGTTAATGAGCCTTTGGAAGATGGATTTGATAATGATCGACTTTGTTTAGTTTCCACTTGCCTTAGTGGATGTTGCCGTTTGGCCTTGTGGGAGTGGCTAGAGTGCTTCTGGAACTTTCTGGCGACCATCTTCTCGTCTTTCCATAATGCAGTTAGTTTCTCTTTTGCTTTGCAAACCATTATGAAATGGTTTTTCTTCCCGTAGCCTTTGTATATTTGTCCAATAGCTGAAAATGTTCCTTCACATGGAAAGGAGAATCCACAGTGGAAACACAATTTCTTTTTCTTCAGGTACATCACTTTGTGGGCCTCTACCTTGTGTTTCTGCTTGCTTTGCATGTTCAACGCTGCTTCATTTTGGGCTGATCCAGCTTCCATATCAGCAGCTTGCCAATTGGCTTGTTCCTCCATGCTTGCAGCCATGAGCACTTTCTCCAAGCTGAGCATTTCTTGCAGCATGCATCGTTGGAATGAATCGAAGAGGCAACCATCAATAACTCAAAGATGCATGGCTACTTCATCATTGAATTCACAGAACTTGCAGTGCTTTATCTGCGTATCAAGTCTCTCAACAAACTCATCCATCATCTCACCAGGTTGCTGTCTTGCGTGGTTGAAAGTGTATCTTTCGGAGTCGACATTCGGCATTGGATTGAACTTGTCTCCAACGTCTCCTTGATTTGACGGTATGATACTTATTGAGATTGTGATATCTTCTTTATCACTTCTTTTACTCAGTCACCTGCAAGGTTCTTTAAGTATATGATGATCTTTTGGCCATCTACTTCTTCTATACTATCTATGAAGTTATCAAATGTTTCGATCCAGGCAGTCCATCTGGCATCAATATTCTGCTTTTTGGCGGTATCAAAAGAAGGCGGTGGTTTCAGGAACACAGCAGAATCGTATTTTGTGCTGTTTATACTGACGTCAAGTCAGGCTGCATTTGATCATCTGCGTCTCTTGGCCCAGTGGTACCTCTGCAAGCATCAGCCTGCTCACTGGTACTTGGGTCGTCGCACCCGAGCTGAGATCCGGGGGCACCATCTTCCTTCTCCACAGTGAGTATTAGTTTCGCTTCTTGCACATGATCTTCTCCTCCCTTAACTTTATGCCTGCGTTTAGCGTTTCTCTGTGCCTGGTCGTCTTTGCCTTCATCGCTTTCTCGCACCTGGCTGTCACTTCCATCGGTGCTTCTTCGTACCTTGTTGTCACTGTCTTTAGCGTTTGTGCTTTGTATCAGACCAGGCTCTGTGTTATG
Organism: Calotriton arnoldi; assembly: GCA_963921515.1. NCBI lineage: Eukaryota > Metazoa > Chordata > Amphibia > Caudata > Salamandridae > Calotriton > Calotriton arnoldi. The sequence continues at coordinate 185,589 of CAWUFW010011781.1, read as the reverse complement.
CTGTGGCACAATGTCTCTTCTTTCGGCCTTGCCAGTAGATTTTTGGCAGGCTTATTGATTGTACTCCTTAGTAGGGCCTTCAGCTTCTCCGAAGCCTCTCAAAAGCAGGAATTGCGCTTTAACTCCACATACGAACTGTAGACCGTGTTTTTGAGGCACACATGAGAAGTTTGCTGGGCCAGAGCAAACTCTAAGGGAGAGCACTCTTGTATCCTTGGGGGCACGTATCCCCATCTCGTTGCCAGTTGTAGTGTCCTACCCAGCCCGGGAGCATGTAACAGACCACGCCACACTCGGAGCTCTGGTTTACAAGTCTTTATTCTTCAGCATGCAACCGTTAACTGAACGCACTGCGTCACAAACTTTATTAACCACACCCACCATATTGCGGGATACTTGAAAGGAGTCTGCTGAGGACCACTAGAGGCCTCATGCACACAAACACAGGACACGACACACATTAGCTATTCCATGTGAACCTTCTGACATACCATATTATACTGTGCTTCTGTGGAAACTACAACTCACAAAAACTTTGCATATTTGATATTCAATAATTGTGATGTTATATTTGATATTACAATTAGAACAACATAAACCTGGGTGGCATTCTAGAGGGTCTTTTTCTGTTTGACATTTTATAAACAATGTTAAAAGTAATTTATTGTATCCAAATAGTTTGTTCTTGCATCCAGAGGTAATATTGATGATTTTTGCTATTGAATGCAGTAGCTGAAAGCCTCCCACCATTACAACCCACAAACCCACCATTACAACTATTCAAATAGTACAACTTAATTTGACCAATCTGTCACTACCGCAGTGAAGTTTCGTGCCACTAGTTTACAGCATCTCCACAGAAACCAGGTGCCTCTTGCTCTAGCACCAGCTGCTACATGGACACTTAACTCCAGTGGTGCGGGTGAGAGCTGAGGAGGTTCCTCCTTCTACTCAGTGCCCAAAACCACATCTCTGACCTTTTGTGATAGAAAAACAAACAAGCATCCTCCATCTCTAAATGACTAAGCAGCCAAAGGCAATGACACTCAAAGGAGAAATTGCCACAACATGCAGAAGGAGTTATTGCTTATGAATGGACAGTTCTCACCAACAGAGAAAACCTAGACACTGAGGCACTAAGGAGAATCATTTAATACAACTTTTACACAGACTACCATAAATACTATTCAAATTGATTACTGAAAAGGTTAAGGTTGCTAACTAAAACTGCACTACAGCACATACAAATCTTGGTCAGTCGACCCTCTCTAACAACCGGGACACTTGCTGAATTTAGTGAAATCTGCTGGGACAGATGGTCAAAAACTGGATGTGTCCTTAGAAATCCGTGACGCCTGGTCACCCTTCCTTCAGAAAACGGTGGACTAGCAGAATCACCTCATTGTGCCCAAAAATGCAAACATGCTCACGACCACTAAAACTAGATTGAGTGGCTGGCGAAGATGTATAAAATGATAAATTCACAGAAGTCAGCACGTGAAATGCGAGTGGCCTGAAATAAGTAAAGCTCGAAAGGCAATTTTGACTTCAGTAATCACCTACAAAAATTCAATGAAACTTGCTTTCCCACGTTTTTGAAAAAAAGGTAAACTTACAGGGATAGGAAAATTTAAGTCACATTCTGGAATGTATACCGGTTATTAGCTTTGTAATCGCTATTAAAAAGAGTTTCACTAGCACAGCATCGTTCTTATGATTTCTAAATTATTTTTCATGTTTTATTTACTTCACCACACACTTTCTCCATTTCTATGATGTAAGAGTCCAGTATTGTATTGATAAATGTGAAGTGGGATACCCAGAAAGTCTCCCAAAATGATGAAGTGGTAGAAGTGGATGCCAGCAAGGTGCCGGGAAGTGTTCCACATCTTGGAAAAGAGTGGGTTGGAGAATGCCAGCACTAGAGGTAAAGGACCAGAAGGGTATCTTCAACTCTCCCGCACTGATAAAACCTGATAGTAGTGGGAGCTGTGCTTGGGAGGGTACTCCACCACTATATCACCTACATTATAATACGTAACAAAAATATCTGTATACATTTTTGTTCATTTGTAACTTTATTTTCGATCACTAAGATCATAAAAGTACTTATATCACATATAAAAGAATACATATAAGTAAAAGACCGAGGGCCAAATAGGAAAAAATACAATATTATCTAACACAGAATTAAAAATCACAGTAATAACATCATAAAAAATCAAGGCATCCAGTGACACCAGGCAGAAGTACACAAAATAATAGGCATCTTAGCAAATTCTTATACCTTGCTAATTGTAGATAAACAACAGATTGCAATTCTTCTTTGGAATAAAGTGGCCAGTGCAGAGCCAATTTCTCTAACAATTAAGAACCATGTTAAAACGTAGCTTCTTAATTCCCGAAATTTTTTAAATTGCAAACGATAAATACAAACTCTATAACCGTTCCCTAACTCAGAGGAGAGTTAAAACATGTGTGGCAGAGACATACATGTTACAATAGTTTTGGCCGGGTGCATTTGCGGCTATATGGGAGCATCTTGCTCCTCTTGCCACTCTGGAATGACGTAAAGACATTGCCCATGGACACAAAAAAATGAACTCAACCACCCACCTCACTATCTAGATGCATAGTACGCCTTAACCATAGTGCCATTAGATATCTTGCCAAACCATAGCCCAGACCTCTGCTTGCGTGGTTCACAAGATTCAAGGATCGTCTAAATAACTCCTGTTGCCCAAGTTCTTACAGAGGGGCACAATCCACTTGAGCCAGAGGTTGTGATAGCAAGGACAGAAGAATATAATGTGCTCCAATGATTACTCACCCCCATGGCATGCTGGACACTGGTCATCCACATCGCTCTCTTCATGCCATTTAGAGCTAAATGCATTAATGGAAAGGTTACCATATCTAAATTGAAGATATAGCTTACGAGCTAGAGGTGGAGCAATTTTATCAATTGTCGCCTCGTAGCGCGCACAGAGTTTTGCTTCAGTAAAATTTAGTGTTAATCTTCCTTTGCTTTGTGTCACAATTTCAACGGCTACAAAATACCTATTTTATACTATCTCGGGGTAACAGGCACATCAACTCTGGGGAAGACCAGTAATTGCCCAGCTCTAGTTTCTGCAGCAATGACTTTAGTGTATGGAACCAGGGGATCTTCTATACACACTGAGGGGCCATGAGGTCACGTATGCCTGCCCAATACGGTTCAAGGGCCGGGGTAGTCCACAGCCTATGCCAGAAAGTGAGTAGTCTGCATTCTGTCTTGTGCGAAATCTTTCTCTGTGCTAGGTCTAAATATACTGGCGTGAGGGAAATACTTGGGGGAAGGGTTAGTATAGATCTCAAATCATATGTTCCACAATGTCTAAACTGTTAGTATTCAAACTGCCCCATAATTCCGTGCCATACAGTACAGACCCCATTGCCTTTACATTATAAATGTCAAGATTACATCCACTACATCGACATAACAAGTAGGTTGCAAGATAAGCATAATGTAAGTAAATGTGTAGGTGAGAATAGTAATTAGTACATAGGAAAGTTGAGTACTTAATTGAAGACAATAGATTGCCACATGCCCAATACTGGCTGGGATAGACTTTGTGCTCCAACATTCCAATGTTTGTCTTTCTGTTTTTCCATGTTTATTTTAGAACATTCTATCCTCAGTGGATGGAATGTCCTAAGAGCACTAGAGCTCTTGTGCCTTGTGATACACTTGTTATTAAAGGCCCGCTCCCTTGTTATAGTACCTTGCCTGTGGTTCAGGCCCATGACTTGGGTTCAGAGTCTTTAATAACCAGTGTAGCCCTTGGCAATGGGCAATAATGCAATATTATATGTTTACTTTGACAGTGTAGTGGTAAGCCATGCACTAGGTTATATATTTTTGTAGGTCATTATTATCGACCTCAGTATAGTGTCATGTGACATTCTATGAGTGTCTAGCACTGCAAAAAGAAACTTATTACTGGAGGGCTGTGCATGGGAGTCTAGCAACACTGAGTAGAAAGTGGTAGGGTTGGACTAGTTCACTTGAGGAGTCCCTAACATCCAACATTGGTCAAAGTATATGGCTGACACCCAAGAATAAAATGTGAGTCCTTTCAGTAGTCAAAAGAATGATGAAAGTGAAGAGGGCTGTTTGTGTGAGGTCTCAGAGTAAGTGGGCTCCCTTCACAGTTCCGGTTTGTCTGTCTCTTCCATGCTTTCCGAACCTGGATCCTCAGAAGTGGATGCGTGTATTTCCATGCCGTGTGCCCATGGCGGTACCTGTGAAAGCCTCGTCAGCGGTTTCTTGTGCCACTGCCCTCCAGAATGGACCGGAAGGACATGCCAACTCGGTAGGCACCCTCACTCCATTTTAATGGAACACTATGATCGCATGGAAATAGAAATACCCCTTAAATATGTGCATGTGGTTGAGAGAGAACGAGACATAGATGGGGTAAGAGCAATGGCGAATGGGATAGCGATAGAATATCTAAAATACTGGAATTAGTTGAAGGAGGAAGAAATTGGCAGATTATCTTGGGAGAACATCTAACTTGTTGGTTGTGACATGCATAGCCTCTGCCCAACCATGCCAGGACAACACAGACTGCTGGGAGTGGGTGGGTGTCTTGCTACCTCCCAAGTTGTATAAGGATAACTACTGTCCCATCCCAAATCCTTTGTGATAAGCTAATTGGCTATTATAAGATCTGTCAGTGTGGGTAAGCCTGTTATGCAGATGACCAAGCTCTTCTGCACTTTGATCAACCAGCATTCTCTCCAGTCCTATTCATCGACCATCCATGCCTGAATGATTAGTAAACGGTTGAAGCTCAATGCTGACAAGACAGAAGTGCTAATCGTGGGATAAGAAAGTCTGTGAAGCTACTCTTTGTTCCTAGTGAGACGGAGTTTAACCACCACACACCAAGGCCTCTAGTTACCATGGATAAAATCTTGAGGAACAAATTAATGTAACACTTTCTTCCTCTTTCTACAAAATGAAGATCCACAGGAAGATTTTGGTATTCATTCCATAGCATCTGCTGGTCCCGGTGGTGGTGGCAAGTGTTCATTCGAGAATTACCTACAGCAGAATATGCCAGCTGGGATTGCCCTTTAGTTTAATCAGATGCATAGCAAGGGTGCCATGCACCTTAATACGAGCAAAGAAAATAGACTCTCCAACTGGATATTAAATGCATCCTGAATTGGAGTACAGTGGGCCCCTTGTCCTCAGGGCTCCAGTGCCACTGCTCCTTTCTGCTCATATAGCTCTGTCTTAGCACCAAGACTCCAATGCAGAATCATCGGTTCCAAACGTGACATGTTGTAAAGAATTTAATGTAGTTTGTAAAGTGTGATGCAAGGTCCCTCTACTGGTGTGTCAGTGTGTGCCTCTTCTCAATCCAAGAGCATTCATGATTACCTGAAGATTGGGGATACAGAAAAAAAGTTGAGAACATCAACAGAACGTGGAAGAGCAAAACATGTTAGGTCCCAAGTGACATAGTTGAGCTTTATCACCATGTCATTTTAGCCTGCTGCTTTTCAGTCAGATTGTAAAGTTGAGGAGATGGCATCATGCTCTTGAGCTGGGCAGAGGGCAAGCAAAGAACAAGATGGGAGGCAGAAAAAGGCTGGTGGGTAGAACTGGGTAGAGAGGAAATAATACATAGAAAGACAGAGATAGAGACACAAAAAGAAAGGAAGAGATTTAAGAAAGACTTAGGGCCTGATTACGAGTCTGGCAGTCTTGTGACCGCCAGACTCGTGGTGGCGCAGGAGTGGCAGTCCACCGTTTTGCTGATAATCTCTTTGATAATCATATCGGCAGTCGTTCCCTGGCGGTGGCACAGGAGCGCGACAACGCATTATGCTGGGCAGGGACTGGCGCAGTCCCACTCAGCATACTTTGAGTTCCTGGACCGCCAGCCTTTTCATGGTGGAGCCCCGCCATGAAAAGGCTGGCGGTGCAGGAACAAAGGGGGCCCTACAGGGCCCCCTGGTGCCTCACGCCTTGTGGATGCACACAGGGGGCACAGCATGTGCCCCCCCTGTGTGCATGCACCCCAGTACCTGCACGGCATGGACTGCAGCAGTCCATGCCGTGCAGGTACTGATTTTGAAGTTCCCATTGTGGTGCCCATAGGCACCGTCATGGGAATGCCAAAAAACAGCCCGCCAGACAGGAGAAAGCTCCTAATCTGCAGGCCGGTTCAAACATGGATTTGGCAGTGCGGGAGCAGGGCGGACCCGCTCCCGTACCGCCAAACTCATAATAAGGCCCTTAGTGTGGTCTAGAGGGAAATCACCCTCCAAACCACACAAGGACTTATTTCGATAGAAGACCATTAATGGAAGCAGACTAACATGCGCAGAATAAAGCTACCAGAATTCCAGACACCATTTTTGATCCACTCATCAAATTACTGTGTATGTATCAATTGAACAAGCCCCAGATCCAATCGCTGCAAAGGGATCAAACGCGTGTTGGCTGTGGGAGGAGTACAAATAGATGATGACCCAGAAGAGAGAGATGGAGAGAGAGATAGGGAGATGGTATATCAACTGGAGGAAGGGAATAACCAGTACTAAAGTGACTTTCTATCGATGTATCCTGCGCCTACAGATTGTGTACATTTTAATAAAATTTTATGCTGTATTGTAATCGTGTTCTGTTACAGATTCCAATGAGTGTGATCACAGCCCCTGTGTGCATGCTCGAGGATGCAAAAACCTGATTGGAGGATATTTTTGTGACTGTCGTGAGGGTTGGACTGGTCAAAACTGCAACATCAGTAAGAACATTTTTTTACCATTTGTGATCTTTTGCTTGTGATGCAAGGAGGCCTTATATCATCTCTGCTTGTCAAACATGTAATTTCTTGCCCCTTGTTAGTCCAAGACTGACTCATGGCATTATCCCATGGTGGATGAAGATTGTCAATTAGTCTGTCTCTCAGTCTCTCCAGTATTTGTGAGCTAGTATCTGTGTTGGTCTCAGATAAAGTACACCAAATGATCTTAGAATTTGTAGCAAACTGGACCTGTTCGCAATCCATGTGTTGGCTACAGAAGAGTTGAATTGGCTGGTGCTTGAGTTGGTGGCAAATTGCATCTGATAATTTAAGTTTATGCTGGACCCATGTAGGATCAGATGGGTGGTGTTTCTGCAGTTCCCCAACAGGATCTGTTTTGGTTCCTTAGAAAACATCAGAGTGTCTTGAAGGAAGAGAAAAATAGAAGAATATCTGCGGGATACAAGAAAGGAAGCTATGGATTAACTAGTCTAGAATTACCACCATAACAGCTATGGACCACTGCTGAACCTGAAGAGAGAAATTACAGATTAGACAAATGCGCATGCAGAGATACATTGGATTAACTTTGAATTCCAGGTACATAGAGTTTCAGAAGTATTGCCAGGAAGAGATGGGACATTTATATAAAAAAAAGCTTGGGGAAGGATGATCAAAGTTAATCACGAGAATGCCATTAAAGAACAAATTGAAACTGCTTGATTGTGGCACAACATTCATACCAGATGGTGAACATAACCAGCAATTCACAGAAATCAGTTCAAAGGTTCTTTTCAGCAAGCCATTACTTTTGGTATTCTCTGGTTTAAATATTTAGTTTAGGGCCTTAAATCTTAGGTGAAGCCATTGAATAACTGCTCTTTACCAGTCTCAAGTTAACATTTACCCGGGAAGGCATATGTAGCAAATATATAGATTATAAGAGCACTGAATCTAAGGTGTTTCCCCCTTCCTAAACACTATTATTACATGCAAGTTGCTAAAAGTAGACATCTTACCTTGGTCATTGGCCAGTACTGTCACACAGATTAAATTTTTTGGGTCATATAATGGATCCATTTCCTTGCCTTTCTTGTGGTAGCATTTAGCGATATTTAGTTTGCCTCAGTATGGGCCAAAAAATAAGGCCCACTAGTTTGTGCTTGACTTTATAAGTATATTTGGCTTGCCCAAACGTTGGCACCCTTTACTGTATCTGTTTCGTTCTGATGACTATTTAAATATAGACTGCAAGCCTACTTCATGCCTGATCAGTAAAGGCCACCTTTTTGGGGCACTGGTGGATTTTTTTTCCTACCTCTGTGTTGATAATACATTTGATTGGTTACCTTGTCTATTGTTTATAGATAGCTTCTGATGCCCTTTCTCGTTTTTAGGTCAAGCCTGCAGGCAGCGCGCATGCGCTGTCGCTATGGTGACGATCTATTGTGTTTAAAAAAAAGCTCTAAAGGGATTTTTTGCCCGCCCACACTCACCATTTGTTGAGAGCATAATCACTCTCCTTTGCTGCTTTCTAATTCGGGTGAAGTTGCCATACGTCACTTCCTGCGGCTTGCGTGGAGCACTGCTCAAGTACAGATTGATGAAACTTAATTAATGTCCCTCCGCTTCTCGAGCTGCTTTGCTAAATGCAGGTTAGCCGGTACCCACACAAATGTTTATATTACCATCAGGGGGCTGGCAACATGCTCAATTAGCTGGCACAGATTTCACAGATTTCCTCCCTTGAACACCCAGAGGCTGCAGTAGTTAAAAGTCTGTTCCCATGTCTGGGGTTCTCCCACCCCTTTAGCCTGAGGCTACAGCCTCCTGCATAATATGTGGGTTTGCCAGCGATCGGTGTGTGTTGGCGTCTCTTCCTCGAGAGCAGGGATCCTCTGCAGACCCCTCCCGTAGCCTGGATGAGTTATTCACGCTTGGGCCTGTGGCTCTTAAGCTGACAGGGCTTGTCTCTTGTAACGGATTCTTCCCTTCTTGTGGTCTCTGCACTGGCTGGAGCCGTGGGCGCATTCAGGCTGTTGCCAAGCCCGCGTGTGTAGTGTCTGCATTTGCAGTTTTCAAGGTTTTGAACAAACGTTTTCTTGAAGGTTGAATAGAATCCAACCACGCTGGATAATGTTAGCGGAGACCCGGTCCTTTGTGTTATATGGTGTAAACTTAGATGGTTTCGGCTTTCGTGTTTTACCTTTTAATTGCGAATTAACTTGAATGATGCAGGCCTTCGCTCTTTGGTTCGTCCTATTTTAACGGAAGTTGTTACTGACAGTATGTTTTGAACGGTGTCCTTATGGAGTTTTGTCTATTACCACTTTTGAGGGGCTTTTACGTTTTTTTCATCTAGTCCTTACATGCCTGTATTTCGGGACAGGAAAGTGAGAGATTTTGGTGAACAAAAACACGGGCAATGTCTTTTCCCCATTAACTTTTATTGAAGCAGAAGCAATTTCAGATGAGACACCAAAACTAAAGCCATTTTTAGCTATAAACATCAGGAGTCTCCCACCCGATTCATATCTGTTGGTATGTTAGTCAATTCTAGTCTGTCAAAATGGGCAATATAGACAATACAGTAGAGGCAGACGAATATCCCTGTCTTGTTGAAATGTCTATGCAGGATCGGTTGTCAATACCACTTGACCCAGCCATTTCAGCAGTGTTACTCTGTGGCAAAAGCTGGCTTCAGTTATAACGAAGGTGGCCAACCATGCTTTTTTTGTTGGCTTTCCTTCATTTAGGGGAGCGGTCACATTGCCACAGTGAATTGGTGTGGGACTCCCAACATTTTGCTACTTCCAGGAACAAGCACGGCAGAAGGCTTTGATCTTCCTCGCACATAGTATGCACTCATCAAAATGACGCGGACGGCTGATGAAAGGTTTCTTTTTTGTATTATCTAACCATAAAGCACAGCATTCCAGATGCTATGCTGATTGGCTAAAACCATAGGTAAATCCAATAGGTCCAAAAGGGAGCGCTAATGGCTTTCCTGATGCTTGTGATTGATCAACAGTTGTGATTCTGTGCTTTTGTATTCTGTTTGGAAACATAGATTCCGTTCCTTTCTTAAGCACTTTTGAAAACCAAATGTTTCTTGGGACTAGTATAAATGAATCCTGATGTAATTGCAATTGTTGTGCAGCCTACTAGGGAGATTGTAATATCCTTCAGGTTCTGAGTAGTACTCCACATTGTATACGTTGGTGCTGTGCTTAGCCATATCAGCAGTCGTGTCTCTGTGGGCATTCAGGAGTTCCTTAACCTCCCCTTTACTCATGTTTCTTTAATTTTTTATCTCACTGAAAGAAAAAATGTAACTCCTTAAAGCAAAATTGTCTGTAGCATCTCTGTGCCTTGTTTTTTTAGTCTTTTTTGTCTTACTACAAACTTCAGTTGTTGCATATGTATTTATTTAATTTGGAGTATATATTGTGCATTAAAAACGATCATGCAAGTCCTGCGCTTATATTAAAATGACAGCTGATGACAATGTTCACTATTTGACATTGCAAAGTCATCTAAAGATGTAGTCGGGGCAAGCATGTATTCCTGAATCAGACTGCATGACCCACTGTATAGTAATTGTATAGCTATTCAATCCCTGGCAGCACATCAACCAGGATAATATACTGCATCGCTAAACACTTATAAGGTCCCAAAGGCCACTGCACTTGAAACCAAAACACGTAGGTAAAAGACATTCCCATTTACAATACCAATAACTAACCCCCACAAATGCGAGACCTATTGCATTGCAAATGCTTGTTTACATTGAATCTTTTGACTGCTGTGACTTGTTGGACTGCTTCTGATTACATTCTGTAGACTGAGTAATGCTTGATCACAAAATAGATCTACCTGACTTCCATATTTTTAGCTATGAAGAAGGTCCCTTGGAAGGTCCATAATTTCAGTCACAGATTTCAGTGATTGGAATGTCTCTTTGTCCACAAACTCGTTTACATGGGTGTATATATGATTGATGAAAGCTGCATTCAGATAACTTGCCACTAACAAGGTCAGAAAGAAACCTTTTTTGTTTATTATGTTTGTGATTGTGCTCGCCACTGATGTTGAGCTTCTGTCTGGATCAGAGGCATGGCGTACTGGTTTACCTTTCTTTTGATCACAGATAATGTTGGTAGTCGTTTACCCTGTTGTAGAGATTGTGTTGATCACGTGGGATCCTTTTCCTAGAATTTGTCTGCCTCTATGTTGCCTTTTTGCCTTTACAGAGATGATATCTGTGCTTACCTAAGAGCAGCTCCCAAATGCAATTGCTCACTTGGTCTTCAGTGTGAGTTTTTATTCATTTCCATTACTAAATACTCTCTGTTCTTTATCATTTTGTACAGGAAGTGATGTGTGCCTTGGACGATGCCGAAATGGAGGGAAGTGCCAGGTGGGTAGTTCATGCTGTGTAGTGTACAGGACTCTGACATAGGATTACATTTGCAAATCATAAAAAATGAGAACAAGGTGACATTTTATATATATTTTATGTATTGGGACTTCTGCAGGGCACACCGTCCTTGGAAGCAAGCAAGGTAGGAAGTCACTCTTTCTCCCTGCGCTCGTGTTCCTATGAGCATGACAATTCTGATTAATGTAGAAATAAAGTACATTATACTGGCAGTGAGGCTTATCAGACCCACAGTGTCTAACATCATTAAATCTCAGGTGAACTTTGTAATTGGATCCTCGTAATGTGTCAAACCAGGAATTATTTTGACCCAGGTGTAGTGCTTTCTTTTGGTGGAGAGAAAGCTGTTGGTCCAGTGGAGCTGTTTATTCAGAACTCTGCAGAGGTTTGACAGAGGCATGTAGGACATCACAGGGTCAAAATACTGAATCTGAATATCACGGCACACAGAAAGTAAGGAGGTTTTCTGTCAGATTAATTTAGTATCGTCAGAGGAATCAGACAGAGATGTCTGCTCCCCCCTCTTGTATTCGTACTATGCTCTGGAGCTGTGTGGCACCTGTAAGCAGAACCAGATCATCAAACAGGCAGACAGAGCTGGAAGCAAAGAGATGTGCTACCCAGACGATCTGTTGATAACCTTAGCATAGCTAGAAAACTCTGCGCCAGAAAAGCACAGAGACAATTGAATGGCTTCCATATTCACCGGATGGAGAGGGATCGTGCAAAATAATGACTGGTGTCAGCAGCGGCTGCCACCGGAAGGGGGTGGTGGGGCGGGGGGAGGAGGTTTGTAAATTAAAACAAGCATTGGCATAGCCAATAGGTCTCGCCTTTGGGACCTTATAAGTGTTTAGTTATCCAGCACAATATCCTTGGTGCAACAACATCAACTGTTGCATGGCTAAACACTTATAAGGTCCCAAAGGCGAGACCTATTGGCTATGCCAATGCTTGTTTTTAATGCACTTAGACCGCTGGGCCAGACAGATAAAGCCTATGTAATGGCATTATGCAGTGGCTGTGCACATTTTGCATGGTCCGTGGTGCAAGCAAGTAAATGGGCCCACAGCAACTGGCTGAACAGTAAAATACAGCCATCATTTGAGTAAATTATGCCCCTAATGCCACTGGCTCCGGTGCCACTGCACCGGCTGCCGATTGGGAGATAAGAAAGGGAGAAAACAGGGGTATGCCCAAATGACCCTCCTATACCTGGGCAAAGGACATCGAATAGATGAATAATAAGGAAGTACGGAGGGATGAATCTCAGATTTATTCACAGTTAGGGCACAATTAATTACCCTAACGTTGCTATTTAATTTTAACAAACGTTACAAATGATTTAATTACACACATGCCATTGGACCAGTCTCTGACCCACAAATCATTTAAAAAATAAATTGATCACAAGACATACAACAATATATACAATGATCAACATAAAACCTACAAATATGTATATATATACAAAACACAGTTTCTCCAATACCCTAACAAGAAATTAGAAACACTAGTGTTCACCCATAATATCTGGGTGATACACTTAGAGGTAGTCCTTCTAGCACACGAGGTACCACACCTCTCTATCCTTTCAAAAATGTGCTACTAAATAATTCAACACATTAATGGCAAAATAATGACTGGTGTCAGCAGCTCCTGCCACCGGAAGGGGGTGGTGGGGCGGGGGGAGGAGGTTTGTAAATTAAAACAAGCATTGGCATAGCCAATAGGTCTCGCTTTGGGACCTTATAAGTGTTTAGTTATCCAGCACAATATCCTTGGTGCAACAACATCAACTGTTGCATGGCTAAACACTTATAAGGTCCCAAAGGCGAGACCTATTGGCTATGCCAATGCTTGTTTTTAATGCACTTAGACCGCTGGGCCAGACAGATAAAGCCTATGTAATGGCATTATGCAGTGGCTGTGCACATTTTGCATGGTCCGTGGTGCAAGCAAGTAAATGGGCCCACAGCAACTGGCTGAACAGTAAAATACAGCCATTGTTGTATTCCTCTTAGGGTATCCATAAACGGGCTTTCCAGTACCATGTCCTTATATAGGCACAATTCGCCCTGCCCTTATATAGGCATAAAATCCCAGCCCTTATTTAGGCATTAAACCATGCACTCCAAATACAGGCATGGTCTCTGACATCCGTCCACCCTAAACGTCACAACGAGTTCATGAAGAACAGACCCTTAGGCTGCGGGAGTTTCCCTAGTCCAGGACTATTGATTTCTTCAAGGGCTCATATATTATGCATGAACCATTATTCCTTAGGGGGTTCATTCATGACGTCTTTCGCTGTCCAACTCACGTCAATGCTAACATTCTTAGCTGCTCTCCGGTATAAATATACCTTCCCTAGCCCCTGTAAACCAGAGGAGACCTCGACTTCAGAGGAGCCCGTTTCCCGGCCTGACGCACTGAGAAGACGCTGTCATCCCTGCACGCAGAGAGTCCAGCTTCCAGTGATCTGACTTCCCTTGCGGGGTGTTGGAGTTCGAGTCTGGCAAAGAGATTCCTACCTCTCTCATTCTTCAGGTATGGAGCTGACTAGAACCTAGAAGGACTTTTGGCATACTAGGCATACTAGACTTAACATACTCTTAGTATACCATAGTAAGGAATACTTCACCTACTTCTTCCCTCTTCCTACACCTAGGTCAGGTTAGGTACATTGGGGTAGAATTAGCTTAGCAACGCATCGTATGAGTACTCGCATTTTTAGTCTGTGTTATTTATGTAACAGCATATGTACTAAAAGATAATGCTATGCAGTATTATTTATTTCTACTGCTCACCCTGTACATTATTTATCTTGCATACTGTCTTGTGATCGTAACAGCACATTTTACTTACACCAGAAACAAGACTGTTCAATAAATCCTTTATTGAAACGCCCGTCTATTTCTTTCTGTGTAACTTGGAGAAAACTAAGCATGCACGACTGAGCTGAGTGAAATAGTTATCTATTGTTTCCACGACTCTGGGACATGTTCTGATTCTAAAGGGAAACATAGTGGTCATGTTTTGCGGCTGCCAGAAACTACTCCCTTCTTGTTGTCAAGGAGTTTCTAGTGGCCTCTGAGCTAGCTGGCACAAGTAATTAAGTTTAATATACTCGATAGGGACATACTGACCTTTGTCCTATGTCAAACCTATAGGATATATTATTCCAATGCGCAGAGCCTATTAGGGAAATAGGAGCTACACTACATGGCGCCCAACGGTTTGGTAAGGCAGTAATTCAACGTTAGATACTGAGTAACTCAGCCGTGCTTTTTCTCTCAAGACCCCTACCTATATACTCCAAAAGACGTCTGGAGTGGGGAGGGTTAAGTATCCACCACGGCTACATAGGGTAGTACCCTATATATTAGCTGTTTGGTTTGCTCAACGTTGAAGGATACAGTGTTCCACAATATTGTGCACCTTATCTTTGTTTCCTTGAAACTTGTTCTACATTTTTCAAACAACAAAATGCCTGGCTCCGACAATGAAACCGGAGACGGTGTAACTGTGGCTGATCCAGCCCTACCAGTAGTTTTTAACATTACCGGTTTAAATGAAACCGAGTAGGGTGTCATAGACATCCCTCAAAACTTAAGAAGAGCCATCACTCTAAAACTTATGAAACATGGCCTACCACCAAGAGGCGGTAGAGCAGTTTTCGTGATAGAGGCACATGAATCCTTTCAGACAGAGGTATTCTATTCATGGGTAATATTTCCTGAATCCAATCCAATAACACAGATGTTTCACTTCTACAAAGAAGATGAACCACCAGAGGAATACATTCCTTTCGAGGATATAGAAATTCCATTAACATACCAAGAGCATCAGCTCTGGTTTAAAGGCGCCCTAAAACATCTCAAAAACATTACCAGGCTCGGTCCACTAGGTAGACCAGGAGCAACATGGCCGATTCTAGCCGGCTACACACCTCATCCTGAACTGGATATAATGTCAGATGAGGAGTTACTTACTCAACTCACAGAGTTAATAAAAATTTACAGACAATTGGTCCAATATGTCATGCGGACTTTTACAGTCCGACCACCATTGACATATCCAAATCCAACTCCCCAACAGGGGAATACACTAAAAATTACACCACAGACTCTATACGCAGTCATGGGTAAAATGCCCACAAAACGTGACAAATTCCATTTTGGATAGCTCAAAAAATTACTCAAATCGAAGCAGTATTTCCGAATACTAGCCCGCATTAGAAACACAGAATATTAACAATCAGTTTACCGATGGGGATCACACCACAACTGGAAGACTGCACCACTTGGGGCTCAGTCTTTGCTGCCATCTATACTAAAACACATGGTATTCCATCAATTGCGGTAATACCTGATGTCCTAAAACAAATTCAAAACGAATACGGGGCAGAGCCTGCTCTAAATTTAGGTATGAAATTACTGAAAAATTTCGACCAGGTCTCAACAATAATATTATCTAATATTAAAGGGGAGGCAGCAGCAGTGGCGATCCGCCAAAAATTGAGGGAATTCGATGTTACAGAACATCAAACTGAGCTACCCAGAATAATAGAACAATCTTATGCAGAATTAGGCAGAGATAGTTTGGGTGGAAGACCAGTGAAGCCGAAACTATCTGAAAGTCCTGAGAAGGACTCAATAAAACAAACTCCTACATCTTCGAAAAAGAAGTGGGAGTCTACTAAACAAAAATCAAACGAGAAACGTTCTCAATCCCGAGGTAGGTCTCCTCAAAGGGAGCCCTCTGAAAGGAGGTTATAACCTCAGGAATAGGGATAATTTGAGAAAACCTGATAGGTATCAAGATGCTGATACACGTTCCTCTCGTCCCTTTCAGATCTCATCACAGACTTCGGAAAGAAGAGGACGAACAGAACATAGAGAAGAACGCGTGAAATCGACAGACAAACACGCTTCAAAAACTAAAGTAAAACCTCAATTCTCGAAAAAGAAAGTAGCAGGTCTAAAGATCAGACATGCCGAGAATACTGAGAACACAACTCAAGAACGGAGAATGGGCTCAGACCATGCTGGACAGTGCAGCAGAAGTCACAATAGTTCGCCAGACCGTGAAGGAACTTCTGGAGATAGTGGACTTGAATGAGTACATTACAGTCGAGACTGTAGACACCAGGGTTAGTACTCCACAAAAGTTATATGAAATAACACTCCGGATGGAGGGAGACAAACCTAGACAGGTGAAAGCACTTTTTTGGGAAAGACTATCAAGAGGCTATGACATACTTCTAGCAGAAAAGGACTGGCCACCACAATTTGTCAGGGAGTGCCCACATGGCGAGGACATTATTATGCCTGCCTTCTCCAACCATATTCCTATACATCTAAAATATACATATGCCAGGAAATGGGCAGTGGCCCAGGCCCCAGCATTATATAAAAATCATGTAGGATGGGATGAGGACTCACCTCACCATAAAATACATCTGAAACATGAACCAACTGCACAACGGCAGTACCCAATAAAGCAAGAAGCTAAAAAACAGGTCAGGGAGATCTTAGATCAACTTGAATATCAAGGGGTGATTGAAACATGCACCTCCTCAATGAACAATCCTTTGTTTCCTGTCTCCAAACCAGACAATACATATCGTCTAGTTTTGGATTACAGACACTTAAACACTTGTTCTAAAACTTTTGCAGTGCAAAATGCACATAGCACAGCATTAATGAATAACATTGTGCGTAAAAAATATAAAACCACATTAGACATCTCAAATGGTTTCTTTTGTCAAAACATAGCACCTGAAAGCAGGTACTTAACAGCATTCTCCATAATGGGGACCCAGCGTCACTTTTGTCGACTCCCACAAGGGTTCAAAAACAGCCCAGGTTTATTCTCAGCGAGGGTAACGGAGTTACTACAAATTTATGACAATGAGGCATTGTCCTATGTCGATGACATATATCTGACAGACGATGACCTGGACAAACACTTGAACAGGGTGAGCACCATTATACTGGGTTTCGCGTCTGAGGGTTACAAGTTCAACTTTAAAAAGTCCAGAATTGCCCATCTGAATGTCCTATTTCTAGGATATGAGCTTTCAAGTGAAGGCAAGAGCTTGGCAACTAACTTTTTAGAAAAGTGTGCGCTGCTCCAACCTCCAAAAACGGTAAAAAACTTACAATCCATCCTGGGTTTCCTAAATTTTGGAAGAACATGCATTCTAAATTATGCAGAAAGGGTTAA
This sequence comes from Calotriton arnoldi, assembly GCA_963921515.1. Taxonomy (NCBI): domain Eukaryota; kingdom Metazoa; phylum Chordata; class Amphibia; order Caudata; family Salamandridae; genus Calotriton; species Calotriton arnoldi. The sequence continues at coordinate 168,108 of CAWUFW010011781.1, read as the reverse complement.
ACCCCTCTACGCATTAATCAAACCTGATTTTTCAATCAAAAACTGGACACAGGAACACACAGAAATTTTGCGTTCACTCCAGGCTAACATGTTAGCAACAAATCACTTACAAACACGTGTAAGTCAACGTAATTTGGTGATCCGAATAATTTCGGGTCAATGTGGATTCACATACTTAACCTTCAATGAGGGTGACAAAATACCAGTCGCATACAAATCCCATTTGTACACACAAGCGGAAATGCGCTTCAGTTCAACTGAAAAAATTCTAAACCGCTGTAGCAAAAGAAAGAGCCTTAGCCCAAGGGAAACGCATTATTGTCGTAACCCCAGTACCGGCTTTAGAAGCGGTCACAAAAGCAAGCATTCCAAATGCTAAAGCATTACATCCAAGATGGATACAATGGGTTAATTCTCTTGTTGCAACAGATGTTGAATATGTTTTTGATCCAGATTTAAAAACACAAGCATTCCTACAATATGATCAAGAATGTCCTCTGCCTACTGAAATTCTGCCTCTTGATCAGTACGAATTTATAATTTACACTGACGGATCCGCACAACCCGCAATAGGGGGTAAGCAAGCTTACAGTGCAGCGTGTGCAATCGTTAAAGGTCGCATGCGAGATGGCATCTTCAGACCTATGGTCACAAAAACTCAATCTCTAGGGGATTGTACAGCTCAGCGAGCTGAACTACAAGCATTCAAACTGGCACTTGAAAGTACAGATCGAGAATTCCCCACACTAATAGTGTGCGATTCCTTTTACTGTGTTCAGTCGTATAATGAATATATACAAAACTGGCTTGAAAATGGTTTCAAAGATGCGAAAGGTGGCACAATAAAGCATAAAATGCTTTGGGAACAAGTAGTTCAGTTGAAAAACGAACTACCAAAGGCTCATGTGATACACACACTGAGTCATCAACGTGATGGCGTTCACGTTGCAGGGAATTCATTGGCTGATGAAGCCGCAAAGGGGGCTGTGCAAACGGCTTCCGTAGCTGCGATCACTCGTTCAAAAACAAAATTAGACGGTGAGATAATGTTGGCTGTCAATGCATCAAGCAAAGGCAGCAGTGCAGCGTTACCAAAAAGTTTCCACTCAAGTACTCTTATGTAATTGATGCGAACAACGTTCCTTTTGCTCGAATCCCTGGAGTGGGGGATAGGGTAATTCCAAACATGGAACGTAGAGCAGCCTTGATTTATGAAACACATTTGGGGGAGGGTCTGTCACATCAAGGGATCTCTAAAACAATTTTGACGTTAAAAGAGATGTACTGGTGGCCTGGGATGAATACAGAAATTCACATATTCATCAACAACTGCTTAGACTGTAAATTACAGCAAGAGAGCCACCAGACACCATGCTGCGAATGCGGCAGCCCAGTACAGACACCACTGTTAGACAGCATTCGACTATCTACGCGCCTGCGTCCTACTGGACAAAGGCATTCCCGCAAATACTGAATCTAGGTTCCTATGGTTATGGCCTCAGCGCTCGGCTGACGCTCGAACTGTTATAAAAGATTTGTGAGTCTTTATCGGCACATACGCAATAGGCACGCTACATTCTGACCAGGGTCCTGCGTTTAGCTCTAGGGCTTACAAAGAAGCCATGGCCAGTCTGGGCGTTGCATTGCGGTACTCCTCTCCATTCCATCCTGAGGGAAATTCGGTTGTGGAAAGGAAAAACCGGGACATAAAGCAGTCTATAACAGCTAGGGTATTAGGTTCCGGTGATGGGTGGGTCAAACACCTTAGTGGGGTACAGCGCTCATTGAACAACCTGCCAAGAAGTTCTCTAGGGGGGGTCACTCCATATGAGGTCCTATTTGGGACAAGGATGTGGGTACCAGACATTGAACACGTAGGCACAGTGGTGGAAAATAAACTATTTGATATCAAAGATCGTTTGGCTGTTTTACAGGACTTAAACAAATTAAGAACGAAACAAAGCAACGTATTCCTACAGTCAACCACCACTGGGGATCAACCGGCTGTCCCAGCAAGGCCTGTCTGGATTCCAAAAGTTGGGGATCTAGTCAGAGAAAAGATTGCGGACAAGAAGGAATGTGGACCTTTTTACAGACAACCAGTACCTGTCCTAGCAGTTCAAGGAACAAGAACAGTACTTCTGCCTCCCCTTGCTGGAAGAAAGGAGAAAAGATTTGTGTCCATCGACCTGATCAAACAACAGTATGTGGCCAAAACTAAATAGTAGGCCTCGTGGACTCCGACCTAGTAGCAGACGCACTCCTCTCGCTACTATCCAAGAGGTTCAGACTGAAAGACTAATAACATTCGAGAATTCAGCTGTAACAGACGGAGGACTAAGCAACAACGCTATGGAACTCATCCCTCTTGAACACCAAGTAACAGTTCGTCCAAATACACCTGTCTACACCAACGTGGCAAGTGATGAACTGGTTCCAGTGATTTCTACAAATCCTGATGCAATTCCAACAATTGACAGAACTGCTTCTGGCTACTTTATTAACTTTGATACGTTCTCAGAAGATCCGAGTGAACCTGAAACGACGCCAGTGTCATTGAAATTCAAGCAGCAAGTACAAGACTTTCTTCACTTTCTGAAAAAGACTTATTTGGTTTCTCCATGGATTGAACCCTGGATTACATCTGGACTTTTTGTTTTCCTGCTCTGGCTAGCTTTGGTAACAACTGTAAGCGTGCTTATAAGTGGCAGATACATCCATGTGAACAGTGAAGGAAAAGACGTAAACGTACTTTTGAAACCTCATAAATCTTCTCATCGTGAAGCAAGAGACTTATCATCAGTGAACATCACAGCTGTTCCTATACAGGATGGTATAGTGTGGGACAAAACAGATTATGATATCTTCGGCCCAAATGAACAATTGAACATTCCACATTTGTTTAAAATTTCACTAAGTGATCTAATTACGTCCAGTACCTATTCAGATGATTGGGACTTTGAGACTGTAAACGATATAATGTTTGACCTAGAAAAATCTGCTGCATTTTCTAAACATGAATATTTAGAGGGTTCATCAGACTATGAACAAATGTATTGTTATAATCACTATGGTCATCATTATTTGCATAAATCTGCATATCCAAGAAATGTGTTTATGTTTAACCAATGGGAACATTGTCCTACACCACCTAAAGGTAGTTCAAGAACATTTGCTAATAAGTTTCCATGTTTTTCAGGATACAATACATCTGAACCAGAAATGTTTTACTATAAAAATGTAAACAAGACAGGGCTGAAAATTATGTTAACAAATACAAAACAGATTTATTCTGCATTTTTTTTTTTTTAATAACAAATTTTATTTGCATTTGTGAAAAGACAATGGGCAATCGCCCTACAGTGGTCTGCAGGAGAACTTGGCATATAGCATCTCTGAAAACCATCTTTGTGCCCATATTAAAACACCTGCTGAACATACAGGTCAGACAACCAACATAACTTGCAGACGTCACAAGATCTACAGAGAATCTATGAAAAACATGATATAGAACCATCATCCCTACATAACTTTGAAATTTCCCAGCATTAAAGAGTGTAGGTATAGTAGTAATTATGGGTCTACTGAGGGTAATGGGGGTAGCTCCATGCCCCGATACATCGCCCACCGGTTCCATATTTTCCTGTGCTTTTGAGGGCAGCCGCGTGCCAGGAAGACTGCCATTTCCGCCCCCATACATCTATCAAGCTCCCTCTTCCACTTGCCAAGTGATGGGGCCCTTGTGTTTTTCCAGGATTGCGCTATATCTCGTTTGGCTACGACAAGGGCTAGGAACAGCAGGTGTTGTTTATATATGTTGCCCCCTATATCTTCTGTAGCATGCAGGAGAAAGAGTCGTGGGTTTAACTGGAGCTCCCACCCCAGCACCTCCTGAAGACAAATCCTGATTTTGTTCCAGTATGGCTGCAGCACTGTGCAGCCCCACACGGTGTGCAGAAATGTCCCCTCCTCTCTATCGCACCGCAGACACATGGGGGACTGAATCATCCCCATCTTACACAGTCTGACCCGTGTATAATATACCCGGTGTAGGTACTTGAATTGTATCAGACGGTATCTAGTCGAGACCGCCGCCCCACGCGGGCTCGCTATGGCCTCGGCCCAGTCATCGTCCGTTATGTCAGGGATATCAACTGTCCAGGCCCCACGTGTCTTGTCCAATGTTGTCGACGTGTGCGTTATTAACGTCTGGTATACCTGTCTTATTTTGTGTCGGCCTAGGTCACCCATAAGTAGGCGACCCTCTAACGGGTGGAATTCCGGCAGGGTATCCACTGTGCAGACGAGGGGGTGAGTGCATGGCGAAGTTGAAGATATTTATAAAACTGTGTTCTGTGCAGATGGTACTCAGTTTGCAATTGTTGGTATGTTTTCATAATGGTACCCTGCATTACATCTCCAAGGGTTGATATCCCCACCAGGTCCCACCTCCGGAAGCCCTGTAGGGCCGCCACCGGGCGTAGGCATGTACCATGCCACAATGGAGTTGCCCGAGTGAGCCTCCCTCCCCAGCCCATCTGCCGCACCTTGGTCCGCCAGAGCGAGATTACGACCCTGCACGCAGGAGGTAAGGCTTCTAAGCGTGCTGTGCTATATAGGAGGTGTAAGAGGGGGTATGCTCTAATGCTGTGTGTTCCGCTGCATATGCCGGGTCTGTCGGGGAGTTGTACCACCACTCATTAAGCACGAGTAAATGTGAAGCCATATAATAGGAGTATATATCCGCAGCCGCAATGCCCCCGCAGTAGGTAGATTGCACGCATGTGCGAAGCGCAACTCTGACCGCGCCACTGTTCCAGAGGAATTTATTTTGTATAGCATTGACCTGCGCAAACCAGGTGCGCGGAATCGGATATGGGAAGTTTTGAAGGCGATAGAGCAACCGGGGAAGCGAAACCATTTTAAATATTGCGGATCGGCCTATTCTGCATTTTTTAATGCCCAACTGTCTAGACAGGGTTTCGACTTTTGGAAAGACACAATTGACACAAAAACTGTGTGGGGTACTAAAGATTGGCAAGTGCAGGGGATAGAAGCTTTATTTCGAGCCTGCATCATCCCAGAACAATTAATGTTTTTGAATGAAACTATCCAACAAACATCTTGTCTTGGATTAGCCAAGATAAAAGAGATGAACACACCTTCTGTACCAACACCTGCCAGTGAAAATAATACAAAGGCAGTGGTGACAGTTGACAATATACTACAACTCAACAGATCTAATCCTGATTGGAAAAAATGGTTGATCTGGCCCACAGACACGAATAACTGTCAGGAAAGATTCCTGAATAAAACTCAGGGCTTTACTATTCATAGGCCAGACCCAAGATACGTCCAAAGACAACATCCGGGGGTAGTAACAACATACAGTGTAGGTAAATTATGCCTCGATTGGCTGCATAAGTCTACACTATAGGATGTGAAACAACACTTAACCTTACTTAAAAAGGACGCAGACCTTAGGGAATTCTTGCTTGGACCAAGAAAACCGCGTCAAAAACGTTTCATATATGCCGCATTTATGCTGCTTATAAGGTAGCTTGGAAGGTATCACAGATAGAGGCCGCAGAACGAATACGTGAACTTGATCGTATTAATTTAGAGAAAACACTCTCTGTGGTCGACAAAGGGTTAACAACTTTGTCCTCCAGAATATATTCATTGGATGGCATTGTATCCTCTGCTATCGACATTCTAGAACAAGATTTGGCGATGTTACAACAAGGCCAATCTCAATTACGTTCTATTAAGCTGGACGCTGCAATCTTTGCGAGCGGGCTATGTGCCTTGGCGTTTCATCAACACAACGGCTCTGTTTGCAGAATACAATCTCACTGATAAAACAGATCGAACTGGCACAAAGAGGAGCAAAGTATACAGTGCTGAGCATTGAAAAACTGGAAAAATTACCATTCACTGTGGCAGAAAAACCAGCTACAGAATGGCTTATTCATGGCAAAATAACATTACCTGTGAGTACTTTTCAGTTTCAGTATTGCCTCAGACAAATGCAAGCAGGCAAATATGAAAGGTTGGGTAAGGAATACATTAAGACAACTTGGGATTTACCGTATACATATAGATGTTGGAGTGGGGATCGTGAAGTGTTTTTGAGCGGTTCAAACTGTAAACTTGCACTGAGTGGTTCACTTATATGTCAAGACATTTCCTTGCACGGGGCTTGTAATGGTTCAGTGGAAAATTTGTCTTGCCATCAGCAGGGTACTCCAGCTGCTGTGATTAATCCAACGTTTGGACAACTTTCTAACGGGAGTTACCTCATGTTGAATGATCAGAGTTGCTGCGGCATGCTGCCAGGCATCCCATATCTAGTAACGGTCAACTCCAGGGTCACTTGCTGTATGCAAGTATTGTTTCCCCAATAGACACAGTCAGGAGTCGCTCTATGGCCTTCGCTGAACGTCTCTTTTATAAGATTTGATACTCTAAGCAGAATGAAAGCCATGCTTTTACAGCAAACAGTGCCTTTGACCTCGGCCAAAGAAACCTATGATCTACAAGTAGCAAGGACTTCGGCTGAGATACAGACTTTAATACGTACAAACTGTCCTATACATTTCGTGGAAATTATATCACGTATCTTTAACATGTCTGATACAACCGGAATTGTACATGTATTTAAGAGCATCTGCTCAGGTCTGTTAGCACCTTTCCAGGCAATACTCGGAATCATCCCGAACTTTGCACATTCGGTGTTTGGTGGCATACCATTAATTCTAGCACTTGTTGCCGGAATTCTATTTCTCTTCCTGCTATTGCGCTATGGCCAGCTTATTCGCAGACATCACTCCGAGCGAACTGGAGAAAGCTCTCCTTGAACGAAAGTGCCGTGAGCAAATGTAAAGCTTTTGGGCATGACTCGTCTACGGGACCTTAATACAACTTGGTTCCTGTCGTTCAGACCAATCTGGCAAGATTGCATCTTACCTGTTCTACGATGCCTGCTATGCGGTGAAGAATGTGTGTTGGACACCTGTCTAACATTTCAATCAGCAACGCCAACGGATGTCGATACTCTGCTGGACCCGATAACGGCCCATGCTCTGTGTTGTCCCCAGAGGCTTCCTATCCTGCTGTCAGCATTCATTGAGATCTCACAGACGCTTCCGGCTGCTGCTGAGGTACGAGAAAGAACTCCAGGCACACAGGTATCAACGGACGCGAACATTGCTGAGGCAACCTATGCTGGAAGCAATGCTTCCCATCCCTGTGCAATTAATCTACTACACGAGGTGTTCCAACTGACACCAACAACAGTGGATGATGTTTTGTCTATTGAAATAGATGATCTCATGTTTACACCAGACCCGTGAACTAACTCTGATTCAGCATACAGTGTTCCAGAGATGCAGTAACAATTTGGCCTTCATTTTTAAAACAACTTGGAACTCTACCAAAATTGAACTTTTTCCCATTTTTCAAACGAAAATGGCACATCGATCTGCTTAAAGTAGAACTAGCCTTATAATACAGACTTCAAGGTACTTCCACGGACACTTAGTCATCTTGTGTGTCTAAAACAGTTCATTAATTTTCATGACATGAAATGACTTTGATTTTTGAGAAACGTATCGATCATTTTTGTCACATGTAAATATTACTGCTTCTTTCATTCCAATTGCATTTATTTTCGAACTTTATGCCTGTAATGAAAAGCAATGCTTCAAATGTACAGTACCTTTTGCATTCTAATAGGTTTTTTAAATGCCTTTTTTAAATGGTTTTATGAAAATTTTTAGAAATATGCGGTACTCCATTTTAATGTTTAGCATTTTAAATGTTTAACATTTTAGTATTATCGTACACACGAAAGAGGAGTGGGTGTTGTATTCCTCTTAGGGTATCCATAAACGGGCTTTCCAGTATCATGTCCTTATATAGGCACAATTCGCCCTGCCCTTATATAGGCATAAAATCCCAGCCCTTATTTAGGCATTAAACCATGTACTCCAAATACAGGCATGGTCTCTGACATCCGTCCACCCTAAACGTCACAACGAGTTCATGAAGAACAGACCCTTAGGCTGCGGGAGTTTCCCTAGTCCAGGACTATTGATTTCTTCAAGGACTCATATATTATGCATGAACCATTATTCCTTAGGGGGTTCATTCATGACGTCTTTCGCTGTCCAACTCACGTCAATGCTAACATTCTTAGGTGCTCTCAGGTATAAATATACCTTCCCTAGCCCCTGTAAACCAGAGGAGACCTCGACTTCAGAGGAGCCCGTTTCCCGGCCTGACGCACTGAGAAGACTCTGTCATCCCTGCACGCAGAGAGTCAAGCTTCCAGCTTCCAGTGATCTGACTTCCCTTGCGGGGTGTTGGAGTTCGAGTCTGGCAAAGAGATTCCTACCTCTCTCATTCTTCAGGTATGGAGCTGACTAGAACCTAGAAGGACTCTTGGCATACCAGGCATACTAGACTTAACATACTCTTAGTATACCATAGTAAGGAATACTTCACCTACTTTTTCCCTCTTCCTACACCTAGGTCAGGTTAGGTACATTGGGGTAGAATTAGCTTAGCAACGCATCGTATGAGTACTCGCATTTTTAGTCTGTGTTATTTATGTAACAGCATATGTACTAAAAGATAATGCTATCGCAGTATTATTTATTTCTACTGCTCACCCTGTACATTATTTATCTCGCATTATTTATCTTGTGATCGTTACAGCACATTTTACTTACACCAGAAACAAGACTGTTCAATAAATCCTTTATTGAAACGCCCGTCTATTTCTTTCTGTGTAACTTGGAGAAAACTAAGCATGCACGACTGAGCTGAGTGAAATAGTTATCTATTGTTTCCACGACTCTGGGACACGTTCTGATTCTAAAGGGAAACACAGTGGTCATGTTTTGCGGCTGCCAGAAACTACTCCCTTCTTGTTGTCAAGGAGTTTCTAGTGGCCTCTGAGCTAGCTGGCACAAGTAATTAAGTTTAATATACTCGATAGGGACATATTGACCTTAGTCCTATGTCAAACCTATAGGATATATTATTCCAATGCGCAGAGCCTATTAGGGAAATAGGAGCTACACTACACCATCATTTGGGTAAATTATGCCCTAATGCCACTGGCTCTGGTGCCACTGCACCGGCTGCCGATTGGGAGATAATAGTCAGACCCCCTCGCCCCGTTTCATACAATGCAGATTTCCAGCTGGCGTTGATTAACCAGAAAGGATGCCCCTACTTTAAAGGGCATCGAAATTGGGATTCTATTGGGTACTTGTAATATGCGCAATATTGTTTTAGCCCTTTTCGAGACCGCGAGAGGCATGTCAGCAGGAGACTTCCCTTTACAGCCTCCTTTGTAATGCAGTTTTCTGTGCAGCAATTCAGCCCATTGTTCATCAGCCGATAAAATATTAAGCTGCGGAGAGGCAGTTTTATGGCGCGTGTCTCCAGTGACAGAGGGTACCTGTTCATCGCTCCGGTGAAGAGCGCGCACGAGCCAGCAAGATAATTACGCAGACACGGACAACCTGTAATAAGAAGGCGTCGTGAGGAGATTGGATTCTGTGTTTTCTAAGAGGCGAGAACGTGCCGTAATTCGCCCTCATAGCCCAGACCTCCGTGGAATGAAGGCTTCCAGTGCTCACCTCTGACATGAACGCGTGTCTGTATAGACCGAAGAGTCGGTGGTATTGTATATAGGGAAAGGCGCCCAACGGGTATATCCACTAAGTAAATGTTGCTTTGTCTATTTAGGTAAGGTGCTAAAGGGTGGGGAGAACCACCAACATCCCCAAATTCTGCAGCCTACGCTGCAACTCTAGTACTTCAATTCAAGGCTTAACTGTCTTCAATTTCAATTTTTAACGTGTGGTGATAATTCCAACCCACACGTTCCTTCGGCGTGGGGAAAATGTACTCGAGGGATCGGCATTAGGGCTCCAGACGATGCGAGGGACACGTACACGTGACTCGAACTACATTGTAGAGGGAGCGAGCGTCAAAATTGTGGAGCTTGCCAATTACATTTTCCCCACACCGAAGGAACGTGTGGGTTGGAATTATCACCACACGTTAAAAATTGAAATTGAAGACAGTTAAGCCATGAAAAAGTCGCATGTATATACAAAACAGAGGCGACGAAACACGTGTTGGCTTTCGATCTGGCTCACAAATCTGAAGAGGCTACAAAAGAAAATAAAAGAATCAAGATGCTACTGTGACTTGTGTTTATATTTGTATTGACATACTACTGCTACTGCTGTCATTTTTCTGTACGATTCACTTTGAACGTGTGCTAGGGAATCGAAGTATATGAACGCATGTCGGGCAAAGTGAAAGCGACCGCGAGCAGGCAAATGTAAACAAGCGCGCGCGGCCACGCTAATTGAAAACAGATGGCCCCTGCGCGCCGCTGCTCGCTCCCGCAAGGTGGATGCCGCCACAAGCACGAGTGCTTGAAAAGTGCAGACCGATTCCAAAAGGCCATCTCCTAGAGCAGCGCTAGCGCGCTGCGCTAGGCTCGACCTAAAAAAGGACTTACCTTTAACAGCCGGCCGCCGCCTCTCCTCCGAATCCGTCCTCGTCCTCTTCATCTTCCTGTCCCGGCTGGTAGCAGGAGGCACACAGGCTCCTCTGAGCCAATCACAACGCTGCAATGCAGAGCTGTGATTGGTCTGAGCGCCGTGAACTGGTGCTCAGACTGGAACAGGGAGCCTGTGCATGTTCCTCACCAGGCTGTGTAATGCAGCCTGGTGGGAACATGCAAAGTGCGCACAAACTGTTTGGTCGGCCCAAGAGGGAAGGCCAACCAGTTCATGCGCACTTAAGGAGTGCACACCACTCCTCCCTCTGCTCTGGCCAGCCCCGCCCGCCACTGACTGCAATAGGAAAAATAAAATTATAATAACAGTACATTATTATCATTTTATTTTTCCTTTTGAGCAGTGGGGCGACGCTCCTCGGCCTTAGCGGAGGAGCCGCCACTGAGTGGTGTAGAGTTTCTGGAAATTATACTCCAGCAGAAATTCTAGAGAATGACTGCTTTGCTTCAGTGTCCTGTCACACTGGCAGTGTGAAAACACTGTAAGGGAACAGGAAGAGGACATTCAGGGCTGTGCGCAGATGATTTTGTAAACACATGCCCTGAGCCAGTTAAGCAGAAACCCTTGTCACTGAATACTCGCAGTTGACATTCTGGTCTACCTTATCTTTCCCTACTTTTAACTTGCTCTTTCTCCCTTTTATATTATTTTCTTTTATTTGTTTTAGCTATCTTCATTTTGTAACTCCCTTACTACTCTTCTCTTCATAGATAAATGTATCTTTAAAGCCCCTTGTAGGGCAGAAGTACCTATAGTTATTAGATAAACTAGAAGCAAAAGGCATACCTGTGTACATAATGTGTTTTTATTTTCATCAAGAACATTTCTATAAAAATACAGCATTTAAACATTCTGCACAGTAATTTCAGACGGTAAGAACACACAGCGACAGTCTGAGTGACCTGTCAATCTAATGACACAGTAGATTCATAAAATGATGGGCGGCATTTTCACCTCCTCTCCTGGAGAGTCGATGGCCTGGCAAGGATCGTTCATTGCACACACGTAGGATTTGACTCGATCTATTTGGAAGTGAAGACAGCATCAAATCTGTTTTAGAGGAATTCTGGTTCATTCGTGACTCGATTTCCAAGAAAACCCTGATTTTTATGAATTTCGGGCAAGATGTACGACCGGTTTTTGTGGTTGCAAACGGGCAATCGGCCTGTTTGAGACCACAAAATAGGTCTGCCCTATTTAAAAACCCTATTTTGCGAGTCGGTAGCCTATGACCGACTCGCAAAATAGGGTTTGCAACTCGCTCTTAGGAAGGGGCATGCCAAAGGCGTCACTTCCTAATAGCGACTCGCACTTCAATGGAAGATTGGTTTGCGGCCGCAAATGCGGCCGCAAAACCCTCACAGTTTACCACCCATTTCAAATGGGTGGTAAGCCACTTACAAGCGGAAAGTGGTCCCAGGGGACCCCTTCCCCTTTGTGACTGGCATTGAAAATATTTTTTAAAGAGCAGGCAGTGGTCCCACGGACCACTGCCTACTCTTTAAAAATGAAACAGTAACGTTTTCTTTTTCTTTTTTAAATACATCCTGTTTTCCTTTAAGGAAAACGGGGTGCATTGAAAAAAAAAAAAGAAACTGCTGTATTGAAAAAGCAGTCACAGATATGGTGGTCTGCTGACCCCGCTTGCCACCATCCCTGGGAGTGCTAGCCATTCCCAATGGGGTTGCAAATTGCACCTGCCTCATGAATATTAATGAGGCAGACAATTTGCGACCCCATTAGGAATCGCAAACAGTGTCTGTGACACTGTTGTAAATTCCAATTTGTGAGGCGCAAATTGCGAGTCGCAAAATGACTCAATTTGCGACTTGCGAATTGGAAGGGTCGTACATCTGGCCTTTCATATCTTGTTTTGGACTAATTAGCAATTTAAATAGAACAGGTTTATGATATCGATTGTGTTTCTTTTCTTCCATAGGTACTGGGAAACAATTACAAGTGCCTTTGCCCTCCAGGATATGTGGACCCCGACTGTGGGACAGAGATTAGGAATTGCAGCAGTCTAAAGTGCCAAAATGGAGGCCGTTGTGTGGAAGTGGGGAAACATTTCTTTTGCAGCTGCCCGAGTGGTGTCACAGGTCTCTTTTGCGAGGTAAGTAAAATAACACATTTCTACCTTGAAACTCTCTCTCTCTCTCGCTCTCTCTCTGTCTCCACCTCTCTCTCTCCACAATTCTCTCTCTCTTTCTCTCTTCTCTCTCTCTGCTGCCCATACTGTCAAATCTATGTGTTATTTTCCGTGCCACATTTACAAAACGATTTGTACCACTGAAATCCCACACAATCGTATCATGTGCATGAAAAATCAAGATCTGTCAGGACAAACGTGGCACGGAATATGTTTGTGCCGCATGCTTAAATGAAGCAACTCAAACCATGCCTGCACCTCGTTGGCCTGTCTCTTGCTTAATCGTTGGAAAATGTGAAAATCTGCAGAAATGTTTTCACATTTTTGTTTAAAAAATGAGGTAAAATGTGCTTGGGAAACCCAAGAAAACTGCAAAAATTACAGTGAACATATTTTTTTCCTCAAGGTAATCACCAAAATAATGAACCAGGCTATATTCAGAAATCACTAGCTGCGTTTATTTTTCAACAATGCTGAAAGTTCAGATGTTATGTTATTGAGGTTTGTAACGCGCACAGCTACTCAAAGGAGTGTCCCAGCGCGAGCCCAAGAGAGGAAAAGGGAAAAGTTTTGAGTCTCTTTCGAAATTATTTGGGATCACAATATTAAAAAGTTCTTTGGCATTATTGGCAGATAGGGCAATGCGTTCAGTATAGTGGGCGTGTTTAGCTTGCACAATAGCGGCATAATATGACTTTTTAGCCGTTTTGAGGGAGGCTTTAGCCTCAATGCTATAATCCTGTCTCCATTTCCGTTCCAACCTTTTACATTGCTGTTTCTGCATTTTTAAAGAAGTTGAGAACCACGGTTTAGAGAGGGACACGTTAGAGCATCTGGGCCTTGGTTGCGGGGTGAAGCGCACCATCTCCTTCTCAATCCAGTTATTGAAGTTCCCAAGTGCCGAGTTGAGGTCACCAGCTAACTTAGGCTGAGATTCATCAAGAACTTGACTGAAGACCCCCGGATCAATTCTATGGGTGTCATTATCCAAGCAGTCTCTGCGGGGCCTAGCTGGTTGAGACTTGTTAGGGGTATGCCACAAGAAATGAATCAGGTAATGGTCTGACCACATTACCGGCAGAGGAGCAGCCACCAAGAGAGAAAAGCTGGAACAAATAATGTCCAGAATGTGGCCCCCGCCATGCGTGGGGGATGTTACACATTGTTGTAGTTGGGCTGACTGCTACAAGGCCAGAAAATCACAAGTGTCCCCTGTTGGACTTGGCCCTTTTTGCAGGGTCATCCCTGAACCTTTTGCCTTCCTCCTAGCCTTTTTTCTGACATGGTGTTGGTGGTTTTAGGACTTTGGGCACTTTAGCACTGCTGTCCAGTGTAAAGTGCGTGTGCTCTCTATGGTAAACATGGTAAGATTGGTCTACACCTGTATGGCATATTTAATTTACCTGTCAGTCCCTTGTAAAGTGGTATCTCAGATACCTAGGGCCGGTAAATTAAATGCTACTGGTGGGCTTGCATCGCTGATTGCGCCACCCACCAAAGTAGCCTTTCAAACCTGTCTCAGGCCTCTGCCATTGCAGGGCCTGTGCGCGCAGTGTTACTGCTGCTGTGACGTGACACCTAAAGTGTGTGCCATGTCTGTGACCCCCCTTTTACTGCATGTCAGTCACCCCTAAGGTAGGCCCTAGCTAGCCCTATGGGCAGGGTGCATTGTAGGTAAAAGGTAGGACATGTACCTTAAGTGTGTGATATGTCCTGGTAGTGACAAACCGCCATTTTGGTTTCTCACTGCTGTGAGGCTGCCCTCTCATAGGAATGCATTGGGGATTCCCTGATAAGTGTTTCAGTGGTAATTCCTGATATGAGAGGAGCAGTGTGGTCAAGTTTGGTATATTTGGAATAGTGATAATAAATGCTACGCAATGGTGTGCGCAGATTTATTATACCTATTTTAGAAGTGCCACTTTTAAAAGTTGGCATTTCTGTGTGCGATGTGTCTGCCTGCCTGATGTGGATTGCATGTCTGGCTTTGGAGTGACAGGGTCTGGTGAGGTGTGTGTGGCTCCAGGGAGGGCAGGGTGAGTCAGCGCTAGGCTGACTAGGGGATCTGCATTTGGAGTAGTGGGTGGAGTAGTCCCCTGACCCTGAATAGGTCTGTGCCTGCCTGGGTGAATGCTGACTCCGCCCCCCTGTGGTGGTCTGATGACCGAGCCCCCACCTAACAAAGGGGAAGAGGAGCCCTGTAAACAGGGTGCTCCAAAACCCCCCTGAATCAGTTTAAGCTGGTTCCCCAGGCCATGTGCCAAAGGGCAGAACAAAGAAAAGTGAGGTGTATATATGCTGGGGCTGTGACCCCATGAAGGAGTGCTTGCTGGTACCTGTTCTGGGGCGAAGGACTGCTGGGCGACAGGAGGAACCGCCGTGGGACCCAGCTGCTGGCTCCTGAGGGTCCCTATGTGCTGGCCTGCCTGTGCCCAGCTCTGCCCCTCTACAACTGGAGGCTTAGCGCCTTGTGAGCGTTATCTTTTTACTGCGGGGGAAGAGGAGCGCGTGTGTCCTGCAGCACTGGGCTGCGACGTGCTCCGAGGGAATCCCGGCGTGTGGGATTCCCCCTGCGCTGCCTGCCAGAGGAGTGGGAGCTCACCCCTCATTTTTTGCGTGCTCATATTGAAGCGGGAGCCTACCCCGCATTTTGCCAGAGGAGCGGGAGCCCACCCCGCAATTTTGTGTGCTCCTGAAAGCGGGAGCCCACCCCGCATTTGGTTTATTTACGGGCGGGAGACCACCCCGCACTTGTGAGGAGAGAGAGAGAGATTCGCGGCCGACCATGAAGACAGGCAAAGGTTGCCTGGCTGTGGGCGGGGCCGTTGCTCTAAGCCGCCAATCAGGCAGAGAGGTCCAGGGGAGGCCGCCGGAAGTCAGCACTGATTGATGTCTACTTTGAAACAATTTGAGGGCAAAGGAAAGTCAGTTCACAAAATCCCCACCGCAGTCAAGTTATATCCCTGCATCTTACCCTTTACCCATTTTCAGCTGTAAAGAAGATGCAAGATATATTTGCCATTTTTTTTTCAATATTGAATTTCCATACTCCTGGTTACACTTTTGTGGCGTTAGGTACCAAGTAGAAAAGACAGGCTTCCTGTATCTACCGAAATCATGCTAGTTTAGTATCAGTTTCTATAGAGTAAAGGTAGAACATTTCTCTTGATTTGGCCAGCCTATATTGATTCCCTTCCATAAAATGTCCACCACATATGATCTGGCAATACAGTCCCTTATCCTATTCACAACACTAAGGTCCCGATTACGACCTTTCAGCAGAGTGGTGGTGCAAACCGCTGCGCCACTGCTCCACTGAAGGTCATCACCGTCCGCCGGCCAGATTACTACTTTTCAGTGGTCTGGCAGGCGGCATGGCGGTTCCCCCTGCAGTGCCTTTTCAAAGGGGGAGGTGCCTTTTAAAAAGGCACTGCAATGAGAACGTCTCACAGGGTTCCTGCACGGTATGGACTTGAAAGTCTATGCCCTGCAGGAACCTATGTGAATGCACACTGGGGGGCAAATGTTATGCTCCCCAGTGTGCATCCCCTTTGTTTCCTCTCTGCCAGGCTTTTCATGGGGATGGAACCGCCATGAAAAGCCTGGCTGAGAGGAAACCAGTAATATGCTTAGAGGGGCCATGGCGGTCCCGGCAAGCATATTGCGGTCTCTGACCGCCACTCCTACGCCAGGGAGCGGCGGTTTCCTGGCAGAACTGGCAGTCCCATGGCAGTCTGACTGCCTGAGTCGTAATCGGGCTGTCGGACTTCCGTTGCAGCGGTGGCTGGATCCGAGGACCTCCACACTTATGGTGGCGCGGCGGTGGCGGATCCAACCACCGCCGCACTCGTAATAGGGCCTAAGCTTCAAGAATTCTTAGTTTTCCTTTTTTTCCTTGGTTGTGTATCAGTTTCCTTCAGCATACATAGAAGAAGCACCTGCCTCGGTGATACTTATTCTTGATTTTTCATTCTAAGGTCTTTACTGAAGGTCTTTACAGGCACACACATTCATTGTACAGCTGGGTACCTGGAAGACATAAGTCTAGCTATAATTACCCTAAATGGATACTGTTGGCTCCCTGCAGAGGAGGGTTGTGGGTTGATGGACCTACTTTTGCAACAAAAGAGGCAAAGGCTGTTGGTCATGTTGCAGATAGTTATTTCCAAATTCTTATCGACGTTATAGTGTAACATCACTGACACCTTAAGTTCTTAGCATTATGATAAAGTACCCTTCAGTTCCTTCTGATGCTTCTCTCTTAACGTATTTCAGCTGATGGATCTCTTCATTGTTACCCATACATTCCAGAATCAATTTCTTAATTTCTTCGTAAGACATTGTAGCTCTCGTTTAGGTTTTGTTGAGTCGAAACGAATTACAGTTTTGAGTTACGTATTTTTACGACTGTTAGTACTTTCACAAATATGTGTTATCTGAGTTTCACCATATCACTGTTGTAGTGTCGTAACACTTTAAAAAATAGGAACAACAGGATTTTTCAAGAATTTTACGATCATTGATTGTAGTCTGAGGAATATATTGAATTTCCTCAAAAACGTGGCATTTCCCATTATGGCCACATGGTGGCAGAAGGAATCAAAAAATAAATGTTACTTCGGCGGACTGCTAAAACAATGCCATACCTGCCATGTTTCAGTGTTAAGCAATAGAAAACAGATGAAAGTTGTCGATAAATTACAGCTACTTTTGCAACTCGCAGTTGTAAAAGCACTTACAAATACTATCGCTAACTCAAATTATAAATAGAGTTTTGAAAACGTCATAATTTAATAAAATATCTGTGTTGGCCTAGTAGCATTACTTCCAACTCTAACCTATCTAACAATTGGGCAAGAATTCGATAACATTTACAAAAGTGTCTATATTTGAAATGGACATCTCTCTTGCACTTTTGCCAGTGTATAATTTCTTCCTGCGGTTGTAGGTGGTGGGCACTGATGCTCATTTTTGGGGACCAGACTTATTTTTCAAAATCAGACTTTGGCCCAGAGTAAGTGAGAGAAAGGCATACAGTAGATAACAAAGGAGGAAGGGAAAGATAGGAAAGCAGTAACAAAGGGAGAAAGCAGGGATGAAAAAGAACCCGCAAGAATGAGTTAAAGAGGCAGGAAGTATAGAAAGGCTTGAGATGGAATCAAGACTAGGCGGTCTTGGTGCTAAGTAACCCTGCAGCATGGAACTTCTAAGAAAATCTTGGGCCTCCTGCTCTGTTTTGTTATACTAATTTAACTCTGATTGGCTAAAGTTGCTATGTCTTCCTGCTTCTCCTGCACGCTCATGCACACCTCATGATGGTAAGTCATATAGCAGTCGGTCGCTGCTTGCTCTCTTGCGCATGTGCCTTGAGTTTCTGTTTTGAATCAACAGTAGCTGCTGCTTAATGTCTGTTTGTGTCCATGCCTCTTCTTTTCTCAGGAATATATGAAGGACTGTGACCCTAACCTGTGCCCTGCTGGTTCAACCTGCAAAAGCAAAGGGGGCAGCTACATCTGCACTTGTCCCAACGGCTCCGCGAGCAATGACTGCTGGAAATTACAAAAACACTGCCCAGATGGAGACTGTTCAGGTATGTGACCAATGGTCAAGAATTGTGTCTGTCTTCGATGGGTCACCCTAAAATGACCATCTGCTTTAACTATTGTAGGTCAGAACATCGAGTATTAATTCTGTACTACAAAAATATCATGGGCAGAATATAAAGTACCACAGTATTGAGAAGGTGTGTATATATGTATATATATATCTATAAGCATGTCTATATCTATAATTTCACTGAAAAAATCAAGGTTTACAGGGACATTATAGTTAGGCTCAGATTTCACTCATACAAAACCATAGAAATTCAGCAGTTATAGTTACCTGAGCTAACTATAACTTACGCCACTGCAATGCACTGCTTAGCACCTCACTATTACATCACTCATGACATTGTCAGTGACATCACTCATGACATCATCCAGTGAGTGATAGTGTTTTATAAGGCTTTATGAGTGTTAAACACATATAATAAGCTACTACAAATGTTTAATTAGTATACTAGGTGTACTACTGATGAGTGATACTACTCGTAACATATATTATGTGACTGGCTGTGTCTGTCCGTGTGTGAGTGGGTGTCTGAGTGTCTGTATGCGTGTGTGAGTTGCTGTATGGGTGTATAAGTGGGTGTGTGAGTAGCTGTGTGGGTGGGTGAGTGACTGTGTGAGTAGCTGCATTGGTGAGTGAGTGGGTGTGTAAATGGCTGTATGGGTGAGTGAGTGGCTCTTTGATTAGGTGTTTGGTTAAGTGAGTTGGTGTGTGAGTGGCTGCATGGGTGAGTGACCGGATGTGTGAGTGATTGTATGGATGTGTGAATGGATATGTAATTGGTTGTGTGGGTGTGTGTGTGAGTGTGTGAGTGGTTGTATGGATGAGTGAGTGGCTGTGTTGAAAGGCTGTTTGGGTGAGTGGGTGTGTGAAAGGCTGTATAGGTGAATAAGTGGGTCTGTGGTAGCTGTATGGGTGAGTGTTTGGCTGTGTGAGTGGCTGTAAGGGTGAGTGACTAGTTATATAAGTAGCTGTATGGGTGAGTGAGTGGTTGTGTGAGTGGCTGTATGAGTGAGTGAGTGGGTATGTGAGTGGCTCTATGGATGAGTGAGTGGTTGAGCACTTGTATGGGTCTGTGAATGGGTATGTGAGAGGTTGTTTGGGTGAGTAAGTGGGTGTATGAGAGGTTATATTGGGGTGTGAGTGGGTGTATGAGTGGTTCTGTGGATGATGTCATCAGTGATGTCACTGACCATTTTATGAGTGATGTAATATGTGAGGTCATAAGCAGTACATTGTGGGGCGTAAGTTATAGTTAGCTCCGGTAACTATAACTGTTGAAGTTCTATGGTTTTGTACGGGTGAAATCTGAGCCTAACTATAAGGTCCCTGTAACCTTTGTTTTTTCCAGTGAATTTCTAAGGTTTTTTAAATTCTATTTCCTAACTATAACATCCCTGTAACCTTTGTTTTTTTCAGTGAATTTCTATGTTTTTTTAATGTTATTTCCTAACTGTAACCTGTAACCTTTGAAAGTGTGTGTGTGAGTGAGTGCATGAGTGTCTCAGTGGGTGTGTGAGTGGGTGTGTGAGTGAGTGTCTAAGTGGGTGTCTGAGTGGGTGCATGAGTGTCTGAGTGGGTTTGTGAGTGGGTTTGAGAGTGTCTGAATGGGTTTGCGAGTGCCTCCATGAGTGTGTGTCAGTCAGTCTGTGAGTGAGTGTATGAGTGTATAAGCAGGTCTGTGAATGGGTGCGTGATTCTCTGAATGGGTCTGTGAGTGGGTGTGTGAGTCTCTGAGTGGGCCTGTGAGTTGGTGCGTGAGTCTCTAAGTAGGTCTAAGAGTGGGTGAGAGAAAATATGAGTGATTCTGTAAGTGGGTGCATGAGTATCTGGGTCTGTGAGTGGGTGTACGTGTCTCAGTTTGTCTATGAGTAGGTGCATGAGTGTCTGAATGAGTCTGTGAGTGGCTTTGAGAGTGTCTGAGTTGTTCTGTGAGTGGGTGCATAAGTGCTTGAGTGGGTTCTGCTCGTTCTCTTCTTGGTTTCTGCCTTTTTTCTGCTCACTACTGAACTTTATTTTGCCTCTTTCTGCTCGTTTCTGGCCCCTATTTTGCCACTTTCTGCTTGTTTCTGATCTCTAGTTTGCCTCTTTCTACTAATTTCTGACCTCTATTTTGCCTTTTTTTGCTCATTGCTAGCCTTTATTATGCCTCTTTCTGCTCGTTGCTTACCTCTATTTTGCTTCTTTCTGCTCGTTTCTGACCTTTATCTTGCCTCTTTCTGCTTATATCTGACCTTTATTCTGCCTCTTTCTGTTAGTTTCTGACCTTTATTCTGCCTATTTTTGCTCGTTTCTCACTATTATTTTGCCTCTTTCTGCTTGTTTCTCCCCTTTATTTGGCCTCTTTCTGCTCATATCTGACCCTTATTCTGCCTCTTTCTGCTCGTTTCTCCTTTATCTTGCCTCTTTCTGCTCTTTGCTGACCTTTATTCAGCATCTTTCTGCTTGTTTCTCACCTTTATTTTGCCTCTTCCTGCTCTTTTCCCCGGAACCGCGGGGAGTCTCAAGGTTTTTGGCCTTTATTCTGGCCCTCTCTGCTCATTTATGACAATTACTCTGCTTCTTTCTGCTCGCTTCTCACCTTTATCTTGCCTCTTTCTGCTTGCTGCTGACCTTTATTCTTCATCTTTCTGCTCGTTTCTCACCTTTATTTTGCCACTTCCTTCTCTTTTCCCCAGAAACGCGGGGAACCTCAAGACCCCCGCGGTCCCTTCTGGCTCCCCGCCTCCTGCGGATCCACCATTGCTCTCATAGACAGAGAGCTGCTAAACATGCAGCTCTCGGTCTGTGAGAACAGTCTTTTAATCTGTTTCCCTGCCCAAAACAGACAAATCCTCCGCTTTCAGCAAGCGAGAGCATTTTGTCCTGGAAGCAGAATGTTTGCTCTGACTTGGCGGGAGCTGTCAAAGCTCCCACCAATTCACAGCAAACAGCTATGTCCCAGGGGTAGGCACCCTGTGACATAGCAGGAGCCGGCCCTGGGGGATGGCAGTTGCCAGGGCCATTTATGGTTTCAGGAGGGAAGCTGCGGGCCCCCGCCTTTGTAGTAGAAAGACCGTCCCCGGGGTGGTCCCCGGGGCCATTTATGTCCTGGGAGCCACGCAGCCCCCATCCCTGTTTTAAAATGTTAATTTGGCCCCGGGGAGATGGTAGTCCCCGAAGCCTGGGAGAGTCCATGCAGCCACCCATGACTTTTAATTTAGCCCCGGGAGGTGGTGGTTCCCAGGGCTTTACCCCACCCATACGGACCCCCTCCAAATTTAAAATAAAGCCCCAGGGAGGTGGTGGTGGTGGTCACTGGGGCTCAAAAGAGCCCATTGATCAGGACCTGCACGTCCCCCCTCCATTATATTATAGAAGCCCCATGATGGTGATGGTCCCCAGGGCTTTATTGACCCACAGGATGGGGGTCCCGCGTGCCCCCCTCCTTTTTTAAATCCTGCATGCCCCCGGGACCTGGCCCACCCAGGGGCGAAACAGTAGAGAAGCACGAGAGCCAGCACTTCTTTTTTTAAATTTTTCAGCAGAAGTCACGGATCCAATGCGACTCCTAACTAAATATCCCCGAAAAATGATTTTTTGCCCTGCGGTGTCCTGGGGGATCCCAGGACCAGAGCTAGGGGGTCAGGGTATTCCTTCCTTGTCCCCTTTTCTTTTTTTATAAATGTATTTTCAGGGACTTGGCTGAAGCCGAGTCCCAAGATGGCTGCCAACACTTCCTGGTTGAAGTGTTAGCAGCCAATCACATTTCAGCATGGGTACTGTCGGATCTTCGGAGGATCAACATCTCTATATATACCAATTTGGATGTCCCTTAATATTTCCAAAACTACTAAACAGATTTACACCAGTTTACAAAAAGGTCGCTTTCTGGACCAACAACTACCTTTCTGCAAAATTTGGTGTAATTCCGTTCAGCGATCGGGCTGTAGCTGTCTAAAATCCCTATGGGCAATTGCATGGGGAAAATGTCCTCTTTTTCGTGGCCCCTGCTTGATGGATCACCCCAAAATTTTCAAGACAGCAGCAAGCTGAAGCAAGTGGCAAACTAGTTTTGAAAAGTTTATGATGATTCATCAAACGGCGCCAAAGTTACTGGCAAAACAAAAAACGCTTTTCCGATGGAAACTAGTGGAAACAAGGTCTTAACTATAACTACTTACTGGCGACCACCAGCAGGAGATATATATATATATCACGCTCACATCCCAAAAGAGATTCATTGCACTCACGGGGCCAATTTTACAGTTTTATTAGCAAGGACGCGTTTCGACGTTAGCCTTCTTCCAGCTTGCATTTTAAATGAGACATCTCCAACGTGCCACCTTTCAAATAACAAAAATTACCCGCATTGGATGAAGAAATCATTGAAGGTAAGAGAGGACTGCTGCTTTTAAAGTCCCAGACCAAAGTCCAACCTCTTGCAGGTTTAATACACACCCAATGAGCCACATCACCCCCCACCTGAGGAACCTGCACTGGCTCCCCGTCGACAGGAGAATCTCCTTCAAACTCCTCATCCACGCACACAAGGCACTCCACAAGACTGGCCCAGCCTACCTCAACAGACGACTCCTCTTCTACGTCCCCAACCGCCAACTCCGCTCCGCCGACCTCTCCCTCGCCACCGTCCCTCGCATTCGAAGAACTACCACCGGCGGCAGATCCTTCTCCCACCTCGCCGCCAAGACCTGGAACACCCTTCCACTAAGCCTACGACAGACCCAAGACCTGCTGACCTTCAGGAGGATACTCAAGACCTGGTTGTTCGACCAGTAGCAGCACCCCCCCCCCCTTTTTTTTCTTTTTTCCCTAGCGCCTTGAGACCCTCACGGGTAAGTAGTGCGCTTTACAAATTCTGTGATTGATTGATTGATGACTTTTAGCGGAGTCAGCGATATTCCCACATTTCCGTCTGCATGACGATAGCAACCTCCGCCTGACAACACTCGCCACAAGTGTTTTCCTGAATGGGTGCGTATTTACAGTCCTCCCTCCTCGTTAAAAAGTGCAGAGTTGCTGCTTAAATATCTCACGGTAAAAGCCCCTCGCCAAACCACGGGGCCTTTTTACTTGTCACATTTTTGGTTGCTGTAGTACTGTGAAATCTGACACCTAAAGTGGTTCAGTGACGTTGGGCTGGTACTGAACCACTAGGCCTATCCGATCTAATTCAAGGCACTTGGGGTTCATGGATGCTGAATTGCGAACGGGTAAAGCCTGTTTTGAAAAAATGTGATACCTTGGGTCACAGGGTTCGTGCAGTGGCATAGCTTAGCCAGTAAAATTCGGGAGATGCGCATCTCAAATTTCCCAACTCAAAAAGCAGTGGGCCACATGGTGAATGTGTGAGGTGACTTAATTTTTAGGATGGACTATTCCCATAAAAAGCAAGTTCAGTACTGATTTGCATTACGTCAGCCTCTGGGACTCATTTATAGTTTGGTGGGCTGGTATTCTGTTGCAATCGCGATGGAGTACCCTGTCCCCCAGTCCGATTTGGAGTCAAGCGGATCGCAAGTTTTACGTCGACCGAGTAAAATTAACTCTATGTGTAAAACTTCCTTTGAGCGCCTGACAGAATAGGAGCCATTGGAAGTAAGCCATCCGACCGTCCTCCCAATTTAGAGTGGCTTTTTTTTTCTGTCCGTCAAGCTAATAAAAAAAGAAAAATTATGCCCACACAATAGGAGAAAACTGGTGTGGAGGTCAGTAGTTTAAAAAAAAAAAATTCAAAAACAAATTTGTGATTTGGGAGTTTGTTTTTGAAAAATACAAAAACTTTAGAAAAGTTTGATGGCTAGTCATGTTTGATGGAGCCATCTGTTAAACTTTTCCTACATTGACAGGAACCGCCATGATTGTGGCTCCTGACAATGTATAGAGCTGTCTGCTGGGCTGGTATATATCTCTAAATTTTGCTGGTGGAGTAAAGGCAATAAAGTCCTCCACCACCATGCTTGCCTTTACTCCATCTGCTAAATCTTAAATAAGGCTCTCTGTCTAGAGTGGCATATTGAGTGAAAAACAATGTTTTGGAATGCTGACTCGAGGGATTGCCAGCGGTTAGACTATTTGCAAGCATTCATACCATAACGTTTTGGGTGTTTGATTGCCAGTAGTATGCCTGGAAACCTGAGACACTCATAGCGTTCCAAGTCTACTACTGCCAATGCTTGTTAATGTTAAAAAGTACTAAATTTACATCTATTCAAGGAGTAAGGATGCAGATTTGCTACTTTTTTGGTAAACCAGTCACTAAGGCCCATATTTACAAAGAAGTGTTACAGCAAGCAAAGTTGCTGTGATGCGCTGCGTCACCTGAAGAGAGCAGAACTGCATCATGTCTTCAAAGAATGTCACAGTTCGCTCTTTTCATGTGCTGTCACACTTGGGCTACCTAGCACCAATGCAGGCACTCTTGCGCCATAGTGGTCAGGATAGTTTTTATGGAGGAAAGAACAAAGCACACATGCTAAGAGGAAATAACCTGGAGAAATAAAAATATTTTTCCTTGTTACACCAGCCTCAGTCAGGCGTACCATTTTTAGCAAATTCATGTTTACAACTCTTTGTAAATATGGGTTTGTGTAATATTCCATAGGTGGATGCATGGGCATGCCTATGCACCACTCATGGAACACCTATCTAACGCAAAGTGATGCAACTCCAGACAATACAGAACACACCGCCGCCAGACTCGTCCTCGGCATCCCCCGACACGAACACATCAGCCAACACCTACGAAGTCTCCACTGGCTCCCCGTGGAGAAAAGAGTCACTTTCAAAATCCTCACTCACGCCTACAAATGCCTACACAACAATGGACCCAAATACCTCAACGACATAATCAACTTCCACGTACCCAAAAGAAACCTCTGATCTTCCAACCTCGCACTGGCCGAAACCCCGCGCATCCACAGAGCCAGAGCAGGCGGAAGATCCTTCTCTCACATTGCAGCCAAGACCTGGAAAGAGCTACCGGCAGACATCAGACGCGCCCCCTCCCTGAACACCTTCAGGAAGACCCTCAAGACTTGGCTCTTCGGCTAAACAGATCTGCGGACCCCCCTCCCTCAGCGCCTTGAGACCCTCACGGGTGAGTAGCGCGCTTACAATTCCCTGATTGATTGATTGAAGGCAGTAAAATGCGCTGGGTTGGATACTTTTTCTAACAAAGCCAAGTAATTGACATTTGCGTGGCTTTGTTAATGCCAAAAAGGATTTTGCATCAGTGCAGTATTCAAAAAGTCATGCAAACCAGCCACAAAACAATGTAAATCTGGCCCTAAATATGGTTATGTTTGTGATCCCAAACATAAATACACCAAAACTATTTAGTGAAATCAGGATGACAATTAAAACACAGACAAATCAGACTCGACTCAGAGCCCTCTGACCCAAATTCCAAGCCAAGAATGTATATATTTAGGGATTGTCACTCCCCCAACAGCGCCCCTCCTGAAGCTATGCTCCCGGGTTCATGGCTTTCATTCAACCTGATTATATAATGACATCGCCAAGGTGACCCCATATTATTGTCATGTCTCAGGCCATTCATTCCTACCTGTGATACGCTCTTCCGGTACCAGAAAAGGTGCATAAGCACTTTAAGAACATTTAGAAGTCTAAAGTGATGATTCACTAACTTACTCGTAAACCAGGAAGCTGAATGCCTCTCTTTTGCACCCGTTTTATGCAGGTAGCCTCTCGGGGTTCAATTCTTAGCAGCACATTTGAGAGAATACATAGCTTTTGCATCCTGAACAGATTCTATGCTAGCCAAAACAGAAGCTTGAAAGCCATCATAGCGTCGATTGCGCCTGCCTCCCGGGGCATGGTTGGGAAGGTAAAGTAATCTGCCACCAGGCTGCCGAAATATGTTGGTTTTTACCTTCGTTCTTGTGGCACTTCCGTATTTGCCGTGGACCTTTTTACATTATATCATGCAGCGAGGGGATTCATTTGTGCCTGCAGTTGTAGGTGTTGGGCCCCGGCACTCCTTTTTAGGGACCATCACTGTGAGTAAGCTAAGATGCAGGAAGCGACGGGGTGATGGAAGAAACGTGCATAAGGGGGAATTAAGAGTAGGCAACCCTGGCGTTCATCAGTGTCATGGATGAGCTCCAAGGAAAAACATCTGGTCCCTGCAAGGACTTTTTATACACATTAAACATTGATGGAAGAGCATAGCAGCAATCCTACTAGCTGGTAATCTGGAGACAACTCGACATATAGCACTGCTGCCCACGAGAGGGCGCTCTCGCACCTCTAAAATGACATACAAAGCTTCTAAGTGGTTCAGGCTTAAAATTCACTATAGAAGATTTTTTGCTGGATCCAAATAATACGGTCACCAACTGGGAGATCACAAACATCCGCAAAGCACAAACAAGTAAGGGCTAAGCATCATAGGCGTCAAGTTCACCATATTATTGGTGGGCCAAAGACATATGAGGTGTTCCATTAAGGCGAGATAATAAGTGTGGCCTTATGAATGTTTATTACTCGGGCCCCATGGCTCGTCGAAAGGGGCCTGGCTCCAGCATTTTGGATCTAGAAGGGCCATGAAGAAACATGGGTGAGCCAAGAGGATGAATTTGTTGCAGGCCACAAATAAGAACATTAATTTGGAAGAACTGCTGTTTTAGAAACTGTCAGTAAAGGTCCAATTTTGGCACGTTAAAGAAATGAAAGTTGCATATATTTAGTAAAGGATTTGATTGATAGAAGCGTTGCCCTCTCTCCCCCCCCCTCGACCCAGCTTGTTCTGTATTCAGAGGTCTTGAGCATAAGGTAGGGGGTAAGACCATTTCCCGTGCCTAGTGACCTCTGGGCACAGCTGCAGGAGGTGCCCATTTTGGCAGTAGCAGGAGGGTAGTGGTTGATGGCAAGTGCACTCTGTCCAGTACCCACTATGGATGAGCCATGTCCAGTGATTGCCAGAGTATCTTGGCTGCAGGACATCCATGAAGTGTATGTGCTGTGAAGTTGAGGGTGTTGTTTTCATTACTAACTATAAATTGTGAGAGGCACTGTTTTATAGGTTTTGGATCAAAAGTAGAATGCATGTTCAGCAATGGTTTAAAAGACCCATAATTCACAAAAATGACATCATACTGACACATAATTTATTTCCCATTATTAGTAGAAATGTCATTATCAATAAGTAATAAGGCCAGAAAGTAGTGCATGTTTAACAGGTTAGCCTCTCGGGTGACACGTTCTTTCACTGCACTCAGCCCATACACTGTAAGTTTCCACAGAGCCTGTATTATTCACGACCATCTTCACTTTTTCAGTTTATTTTTCGAACACGCATCAGAAACTGTTGGTGCACAATTTTATGATCGAACTTTGATTACAACTGCTCAATTATGGCAATTCAAACAAGGCTCATAAAGTCCATAAACGCCTCATTCCCCTCTCTATAAGAGCGTCAGTGAGAGAAGGCCCTGGTGAGCCCCGGGGAAGGTTGAGGGCAGGCCCCTCCCCCAGTGCTTAGTTTGTACAAAAATAAGTGCCAGGGCACTCGTCAAGAGGCCACCCCAGCTTGCACCAACCATTGCCACTGCCATCGCTGTCAATGACAGTACTTACACA
Organism: Calotriton arnoldi; assembly: GCA_963921515.1. Classification (NCBI taxonomy): domain Eukaryota; kingdom Metazoa; phylum Chordata; class Amphibia; order Caudata; family Salamandridae; genus Calotriton; species Calotriton arnoldi. The sequence goes on along the minus strand of CAWUFW010011781.1, from coordinate 140,136 downwards.
ACTACTAGCCATCACACAGCTACAAGTGTGACAATTCAGACTGTTTGAGCCCCCCCCCCCCCCAAAAGCTATAAGAATGGCTTTGGAGGCAGGCATTAGTTGTTTTAATGTCTATTTGCTTAATAAACAACTGTTGTTGTGGTCATCTCTATATTACACAAACCGCGCCACCATGTGGTAGCTGTCATTAGTCCGAGTGTTGTCAATTTAGTGCCGGTGCCAAGCACCGGAAACCGCCGGCTCAAATTAAGCCAGAGGTCTTCCAATCGTGGGGGGGTCCCCCCCCGGGCGTGGATGGGTTCCCAGGGGGGCGCAGATGCCTCTGAAAGTACATGTAAATGAAGATGGCCTGGAAGTGCGGCAATGTTTATTTGCTGCATTTCCAGGCGTCTTCATTTACGTGGGGCCGGAGTTCAGTGAGTGTGCTGCTGTGGGCTCGGCTTGGCAGTGTCTGGAGTCTTATCTCCGGCACGCTTGAGTTTTTGACAGGTCTTTAAAGACCATTTGCATATTTACATACCTTTGTAAACTGGTTACAGAGGCTGAGTTTTTTTTCTGGTTCCAGTAGCCCCTGGGCCCCCACTCTGCCTATTCCTTACATTTGTGTTTAACAATTACTCCTGTAGTGTGAAAATGCATTTCATGAAAAGGAATATAAATTCGGGTTGCCAATAGAAAAATGCCAGCCACCTGTTGTTTAAAGAGCCTGCGAAGACCTTGTCTTGACACTAAATAGGGTTATAAGTAAAAAAGTATGTATTCATTTGTAATGTGACTTTTCTGTCTTTGTTCCCTTTAATTATCAGTCATGAATCATTCAGGCCGCCCTAGAACACAATTAAAAGTGCTTTCTATTTGTATTTGCGGTTCGAAGTACGCACAGATAAGTGCTGAAAATACGGCTTCAGGTAACTGTTTATTTTTGTACCGTCTGCGACATCAAAATAATGAGCTGACAATCCTAATCATAAGACTGGAAGTTTGTTGCAGGATCAGCACATTATTTATTTCCTTCACCCTCGATCCCTGATTAATGCCATAATAGCAATAGTTTAACTTATATCTGAAACCCTACGCCACCGTCAATAACATGCTGATTTACTTCAAGTGTCTGGGAATGCACCCTGCATTCAGACAACTCACTCCTCATTCTCACTCTGCACTTTGACGCTCACCCTGCACTCATAGCGCATAGTTATAGATTTCCCGCATTTGCCACGAAATCCATCATCTGCTGCATAATTTGCAGATTTAAAAAAAAAAAACCTGTTTCTAGCTTAAATGGTTCAAAAGTTACTAAAAATGCAGCAACACATGCTACCTCGCAGTGGAAGGCCCTTTCTAAAGGTTGACTGGTCACCTTTTTGATGCTTATTGCTATATGTGGGTGTTAATGTGGTACTTATGAGGGGCAATAAAGGCCAGGACAGTGTTAACAAATGTAAAAATTGCAAAGTAATGCTATTACAAAATATGCAGCATATTGCAGCAATAATTCGTCTTTGCTTGCTGTAGAATTTAGTCAACTATGCTGCATAATTTGGCCTTCTCCTGCGCATAATTCCAGTGGCCCTGTTTATAGTGCTATGAGATCCCAGCCTGTGGCAGAAAGCACTGTGAATATGTCAGTCATTATTTTAAAACAGTATTTACATACTCTAAGCTAGGCTGCTGCAAAATGATGCAGTGATTGAGATAAAACAAGTTCTTCCAAACATACTTTTTAGTAATAAGTAATCAAACTGTATCTAATGCAGACATTTTTGTAAGTGTCTACACTTTTCCAGATCTCAGCTGATAACACCCTTACATTACATCTCAAAAAGAATAAATCTTTGCCACCATGAAGCTTTAAGCAGAGCCACTGGAATTATTCAGCAGAAGAGGAACACATTATGCGGCAGGTTTGACTAAATTATGCAGCAAGATAAGGTAAATTATGCGGCACAATGCGCCACATTTTGTGGTTAGCATTACTTCATTATTTTGTCATTTTAACTCAAGGTAACGCTGTCTGGGGAAATATTTCACCTCATTAGTACCCGTTTAACACCCAAATACAGCAGTAAGCAACTACAGGATTACCAGTCAATCTTTGCAAAGGGCCTTCCACTGCTCCGGAACACTTTGTCACGCTTTAAGTAACTTTTGTTCCGTTTGAGCTAGAATCAAGATTGTTTTGTTGAAATCTGCAGATTATGTGGCAAATGAAAGTAAACTGATAATTATGTGGAAAACGCTGCTGCTACTGAGGGAAACTCCTAATTCCAGTGGCCCTGGCTTTAAGTGACTCAGTCAATTAATGGCTGGTAAGAAGGCTGGTTTCTTTTTTAACTTTCTGCACTACCACCACACCCTTCGATTTCAGGCAGAGGGACCTCAAAGTCAGTATTAACCATTCAGGGGCAGTTTTTTTGTGAAAGCTGAGTCCATGGGGTGGCAGGTAGAAGGCCGGCAGAATTGCATTCAGATGCAGAGCCCTAATCCTCTCGATCCCTGGGGCCTCACAGTAATGGTCTAGGAGACAGAGGAAAGGAGCGAGATTCATAGATATTGTCAAGGGAAGACCCAGAATAGGGAGCGGGGACTCATTTTTATGTTTACAAATAGCCAGAGACAGCTTCTCAGAGAGATACCCCAAAGAAGGGGACAATATAAGTGTTTTTTGTTTGTTTTTAAAGGGACAATCATTAGGGAAGCTGGTACTGCTGCCAAGTGTGTAAGTGGCCACTGCTGGTTATCATTAAGGAAGCAGATGCAGCAGGACTGGGGCCCAGGGATTTGAGGGGCCCACTGCATCACAGTTATGACTGTCTACCTTTAAAAAAGGGGCATCAGAGCTTATTTTCCTTTCAACCATTAGGACCGAGGTGATAATCCGTCATGATGGGGAAGAGGTAAAAGATGCAGGGGAGATAGCCTTCTACTCATGACTGCAGTTATCATTAGTGCAGCAGGTGTAGTTGCATTGGGGTCCAAGAGTGTGAGGGGCTCAACACCCCAATTATGGGGAGTTGGGGTAATATCTTTTTTTGTTTGATGCATTTGTTGTTTTATAAGTCTCATATTTTGTGCGGTTCATAAGCTATAGAAAAAGTATTCCTGAAATCACCTCATAAGCCCCGCTCCATGCACGCAGCCTTGTCCCTCCTGCTCCCCCAATCCTTGCCATAAAGTTTTGGAGGGGGCCCGACCTTAAAACATTTTGCTTAGGGGGGGCTCAGAGTAAAAATGTTTGAAGACCTCTGAATTAAGCACCCCCACCCCATACACAATGTGTTGGTCTGGAACTTTGGCATGGATTTCAAGCACGAGTGCTCAGTACTCTAGCTATGGAACTTTTATACTGACCTCGAGCATGAATGCTGAGTACTTTTACATCGACGGCTTGGAGCCTTGATACAATTATTGAACATTGTCTTTGAGCACTCTCAGTGTCGGACAGGGACAGAAAATAGGCCCAGGCACAAAAATAAAAGTGCCCCCCCCCATTAGTAAATTAGATAGCTAAAAAAGTGGCCCATGTTTGCAAATTGGGTCAGTTTTAAACTTTTGCGAGATATGGAAGATGCATTTGAGCTTGCTGCAGGCAATGTTTGTTTTAATATTAGGGAAATGAACAGTAAAAGCCAGCCCAGAAGATCATCAAACAGGCCCACAAACAGCCCAAAAAATGACTGACACACTGACCTGTTTGACGAGCCCATCGGACACTGCCTGATTGCCCTGTAGGCAAGTTCTACCCTGGGCACTTTGGATTAAGCAGGGAACTTTCATATGATTTTCAAGTACGGACTTTGAGCATTTTACATCACTGACGCTAAGCCTTGACATTATTTTCGGGCAGGGCTATGTTAGCATACTGGCAGTGGTGTAATGAAAAATGATGGAGTCCTTCTGCAAAGTGTGATTTGGGGGTCCTGAATTTCCCATATCTCACATATATTCATTGGTCTTGGGCTTAATGGGGGCCCACTGAAGAATTTAGTGGCTCCCCTGAAGGGTTGAGCCCCTCCCTGCACCGCAGGGGTTGCAGGGCTTGCGTTACGCCCCTGCACGTTAGATTGACTTTTTTTTCATTAACACTCTTATAGAGACGAACTGTGCTCTTTAAATAAGACGGGCAGGAAGAGTTTATGGACTCAATGAGTCTTGTTTGAATTCCGATAATTAAGCAGTCGTAATCAAATCGGTTTCTAAAATTGTGGAGCAACAATCAGTTTTTGATAAGTGATGGAGAAATAAACAGAAAAAGTATAGATAATGTCGAACAATACAGGCTCTGTGGAAACTTACTGTTGACTGACTGAGTGCACTGGAAGAATGTGTTTTCTGAGAGGCTACGTGTTAAGGATACCTGCTTTGTAGTTTCTCCATTACCATGGCTTTTGCTGGCACCTCTTTCGAATCCTTGGAAATCTCGGAAGGCAGCCTATCTTTAAGGCAGCGCAGACAAATGGGGTTTGTCTTTTTTAGGACAGTTCAGAAAGTAGTGTAATATAGTTTACTACACCCCACAATACTTTTGTCAAAACACATCCTGTTTCAAAAAAGGGGATATAAAAAGGAGTGGCGGCTCCACCGCTAAGGCGGAGGAGAGTCGCCTCACCGCTTAAAAGGAAAAATAAAATGATAATTACCTATCATTACTATAATTTTATTTTTCATATTGAAGTCAGTGGTGGAGCGGAGCCGGCAAGAGCAGGGAGAGGAGTGGTTTGCACTCCTTAAGTGGGCATGACTGCTTGGCCAGCCCTCTTGGGCCGGCCAAACAGTCCTGCGCACGTTGCATCTTCTCCACCAAGCTGCATTACACAGCCTGGTGAGGAACATGCAAAACGTCCTAGTCCCTGTCTGAGCGCCAAACCATGGCGCGCAGACCAATCACAACGCTGCATTGCAGCGTTGTCTTTGGCTCAGGGAAGCCTGGGAGTCCAAGTGTTTCCTCCTAGCAGCCGGGACTGGAGACCGGAAGAAGTAAGAGGACGGAGGAGAGGCGGCGGCACAGGTAAGTCTTTTTTTCCCTTTTTTCCCCTTTGACCCCCACCCCCACCCCCGACCGGTAGCACCCGCTACTGATCAAAAGTGCATAACATAAAGTTATGGAGTTATGGTGACATGTACAAATCACTGCTTTATAGCTGACTATCATGTTACATGCAACATGTATTAGATGTATAGAATTAGGGCGATAAAAATGATAAACTTGCCCATTCCTCTGGCATCACACCTAACCTATTCCCTGCAGTCTGAAGTCTTGTGGGGCATCCAGCTGTCAAGAATGGAGCCCTGCAGCTCTGAGAGACTGCTTAGAAACTAATATTATACTCTGTCTTGCCCACTACCAGAGTACCTGCGCGTGGACTTCAAGCATTGGAGAAAGGTAAGTAAGGAACATGTCAGACCCATAAACAAAGAACTTCCTAGTGGTGTGATTATGGCCCTGTGCAGCAGAAGAACGTTTTTAAAAAAAATACTAGGCCAGCTACATGCATCACAAGGGCTGGGGTAACTCCACTTTCAGGAATGAAGGGGAACGGATCACCCCCAGATTTACTCTGGGTGAAATGGTAAGGGGTCTTTCGATGGATTTCCCTGTGGAGAAAAGAAAATAGAAAACAGTGCATTTTCACAGGAGACTTAATTTGCCCAGTGCAAGTTATTTGCTACGGATAAGTCCACAGAAGGGAAAAAGAAGCCTCCTCAAAAAGTCACATAATATTACCACTAGTATGACTGGAAACCTGTGCCTGCCGCAGCCTTGTGTTTTATTACTGGGAATGTTTATGAACAGTAGAACTCCTTGGGGCTTATTTACAAGCCCCTAGCGCCACTGGTGAGTCACTCTTAATATGGGAAAAGTTGACGTACCGGTAGCGCAAGGGGTTTGTAAATGAGCCCCCTAAGTGTACACTTAGATGGAAGTGCAAATCTCTGCCTGCACTTTTCAGTTTTTTCCAGGAATAGGACTCAGATATGTTATAGTGGTAAAATAATACAATAAAAAACACTACAGCTATGTGTAAGTTGCAATCTCCATTGTTTCCAAACTGTCAAAATTCTTTGACGAAGTACACCAAATTTGAAAGAGCATCTGGGCGTCTATGTGTGGATGCATATATGAAGTTTGGTGAGAATTGATCAAGGATTTCATTGTTTAAATAATTATTTTTTAAGTCAGTTTTGAGTACTAATCTAGCTTGGTTTTCATCACAGATCATGTGAAGCACACGTTTCTCAAATCTAATTCCATCAAATTTCATCAAACTTGACATGGACAAATGATCTCCTTTGACCATGTCTGTATTATTAGTAAAAACTGTCTTCATCATTTGAGAAAAAAACGAACTAAAGAAGGTTAAAACTCATCTATATTGAGGGTGTGCACAGAAAGAACACATTAATAGTCATTGAATATCTGAAAACAGTATGAGGGCCGTACTACACAAAGCCATTATCACACCAAGGGCCACTCACCTCAATTTCCAGGATTTCTATGGAAGTGAATATCTTCCACCACTTCCCCTTGAGGTCAATTCTTAGTATCAGAAGAGATGCCTGCTACCGGTGGCAAGCCCTGGGGATGAAGGCAGTTTGTAGAGAGAGAGAGAGGAATGATTTTGGTGCAGCTGGAACTCCTGTGAAAAGAATGGCGAGTGGGTGTTAATCCTTATGCGCACACCCCTCACGTTCTAGTGGTAAGGTTCAGTCAGGAGAGGTACTCTGCAACAAGAACACAATAATTTGAAACAACCATACATGAATGCTTTACAGTCAGCCTAAGTTGTGAATCCTTAATGAAACATACCAAAGAATTACTGTAAGAAATTAAAGTGCATGTGAAGGGTTCTTCAGCTCTTACTTCTGCACTGAATCCTGAGCGAGTATTCTTTAGCCTCTGCTCAGATGATTCAGAAATATGTATCTGTCCCTAAGGCTGTACTAGTCCTTTTCCTTTAGCCAAGACTAACTTATTCAAAGTAAATTGTTGGGTTGCCCTTGAAGGAAAGGTGCTACCAAAACTTGATGCACCCAGTTAATGCACCATTTTGAGATCAGTGTAATGGGCTGGAATAGCTGGAGTGTTAAAAGGGGAAAAGATGATCGTAGTCAAGGCGATGGGGGCACACTGGTACCGGCTGATCACCCAGTTCCAGAGTTCTAGAATGATGGGAGCTGTCTCGAAGGGACGAAGTTCCAAGAAGAGTTACTGGCTCCCAGCTTCCAGGCGAAGATATTGAGGTTAATCTTGTCCCCAGCCGTGGGGCTTGTAATGCAAAGATGGTGCTGATGGGAGACACTGTTCTCTCTCAAGACAGATCTATGAACCCAAGCAGAGGTCTGAGTTAAAAAGCAGTATTACTAGCCTATCATGCAAGTGTTAATCTGGAATCTTTTTGAAGATTACTAACCATTCCCTGTTAGTTGGAAGATTGTCTCCAGCAGGAGAGAGTGCAGGAAATAGAAGGTTGAGTAAAAAACACATTAGGCACTGGAGCTTTCCTGAAGATTACTGAGTGTTTCCAGTCAATTAAAAGGTTGCCTCTGGCAGGAGACTGGGGCAGCAAATGAAAGCCTTTAATTAAATGGCAGGACAGCTAAACAAATAAACAACAAGAAAGTATATCAGATAACCTTGAGGTCAGCAGGAAACAGCAGCTTTTAACTAATCAGCACCATGTTTGTTCAAACAAATTCGGAGTATTTGCACTTAGTTAAACAGATCTTGAAACAGTTCACTCAAACTAAAGTACAGAGCATGCCTAAATAAAGTGCACATGCAAAAGAAACAATTGATGGACGGAATGCTGGACAATGCAAACAATCACCCCCAGTCATAACGATCTGGGTTTAATCCGTCATTCTTTTGCTCACCACACCACTCCAGTTTGGACCCAGCCATATGTAAATCAGTCTTGACCCTGCTCCTTGTGGGAACAGTTCAGCCCGAACTGCCAAGCCAGGTCCTCCCTGGACCAGAAACAAGCATCCTGGGACCGGTTTCAGGGCATCACCCTTCATCAGCCAGGCTAGCTTGAATCCAGTGTTGTAGTGAGCATATGACCCACGTCTGGGCATACCGTTCCCACTCAGGGCGACATATGCAAAAGAAACAATTGATGGACAGAATGCTGGACAATGCAAACATTCACCCCCAGTCACAAGGATCTGGGCTTAATCCATCATTCTTTTGCTCACCACACCACCCCAGTTTGGACCCAGCCATATGCAAATCAGTCTTGACCCTGCTCCTTGTGGGAACAGTCCAGCCTGAACTGCCAAGCCAGGTCCTCCCTGGACCGGAAACGAGCATCCTGGGACCGGTTTCAGGGCATCACCCTTCATCAGCCAGGCTAGCTTGAATCCAGTGGTGTAGTGAGCACAGGACCCATTTTTGGGCATACCCTTCCCACTTGGGGCGACATATACAAAAGAAACAATTGATGGACGGAATGCTGGACAATGCAAACATTCACCCCCAGTCACAAGGATCTGGGTAAGTGCACAGCAGAGTACATGGCATCTCCCCAACTAGAAAACAGTAAAAAGTACATGGCACTTGCCCAACTGGAAAACAGTGATCACGATAGGGCAAAAGAGCACAGGCAGACTGGGGTATGACAGCCATCACTGATACAAATGTTGAGAGTTTGCTTACTCTCTGGTCAAAATGAAACGTGAGTTCTATAAATAAGCTGCTACAAACCCTCGTTCATTAGATATATACAAAAACATGCAATTGAGCCTAATCGATTGTCAGTCAAATGAATATGCATTCAGTCAAACAAATGTAGATTCAGTCTAACAGATGTATGTTTGATGCAACACAGTACATTTAAATCTAGAAATGTACGATCACACCAAAGAATGTGTATGTACCAGTCAATATATAGTCACAAAAATAAATGTACAGTTGACCAGTTCTTAATAAGGGCTGAGCTGTAAGAACTGGGTAGGTTTAGGAGTCATTTTTGCAGTAGGGATAATTATAAGAATGCATCATGTAGTATTCCCATGGTGAAAAATTACTGCCCAATTTCGATTTTCAACTGTTGAAATAAGGAATAATCTGGAGCATTTCAGTTTGTGCAACTGATTACACCCTATAATCTGGCAAAATTTACATGGGAAAAAAATCTCTGGAGTGCAGTATCACCTCACAATTCAGATTATGGGATCAAGCACATACAGTGTTTCAGACCTATTAATCACAATGGCTTTTGTTAACATTTAACACTAGATGTAACTAGGGGTTGGCCGAGCTCCCACAGTTACTCTTACATAAAAACTCAGCAAGAATCCATGGAGTTCCGCCAATGGGTGGAAAATATGCACATCGTGCTGCAATTTGGCACCGGTAGTGCCAGCAGCGCCTAAAAATCAGCACGAATGGCAACATGAGTGTGCAAGAGCCTGTGGCCATTTATGTTGATTTTGCTGCTGCTAGCGTACAAAATCTACCTGAGCTGCAGCAAATCTATTTGAGAAGCAGACCTCTGACCGTGACCGCCCGAATTAGAAAATGGCACTAGGGGACGCCAAATCTTGCTTGCATTTCTGGAGCCTCTCATGAAAGCATTCCGCCATGCGGCGATTGTTAGAATTTGGATGGAACTACGCTTCACAAGGGTGACGTGGAGTCCCCAAATCCAGCCATCCCTAGATTTAACAGGAGTTAAGGGGGGAATGGGAGCAGACTACAACATTTAAAAATATATCTGAATGGGACTGGTATATATGGCATGGCTGGCCATATTTTATGTCCACTTTGGACTCACTCTGCATACAGGATCAGTCATAATCAAGGGGCCAATTTGACATATTATTCTAAACATACCTCAATTTATATGATTGTGATGCCTATATTCACTCATAGTTCGTTTTAGGACAACAACACCATAACCACTAAAGTTACACCCTGGGCAAGAAGTGTGCACCAGAGCTGCCCCATAATCCGTTCTGACCTGATTCCGGTAAACATGTTTTTCCCACTTAGGAACAGTATGACTTTCTGCATTTAGACCTAGCTAATAACCAACTAGTCGAAGGCCTAATAGCACTGGATCAGAAGTTTCTGCTGTTCAGTTTAAAACACACCACCTGCACAGGACCCAGAGTACAATCCCTAGCTTTCAATCTGAGAATAGGATCAACTCAGGTCTATCTTCTTTTACAAGTGTCATATCCGAGAGGTTTGGACTTGATGAGTTGATTGACCATCTGTTGGTTCTCAAATCCCCAATGAAAGGGAACGTAGTGATATTGATGAATCAGCTGATCATGGTCTTTTATAACATCATAAAAATAAAATGTAATAGCTTCTGGACACAGATTGGGGGATATTTATAGGTAATTATCATGTAGGGGCTTTTTAGGAAACTTGGGGCAACTCCTGGGTTTTTAGAAAAGGTGATGCAAATTATAGTATAGAGGCAATCCATCCTGGAGTGAGTCAGCTATTTACGTGGATTAGAACCTCATTACACCACCAGATCAAAATGAATGATGTGGGTTCAAACGATACCTTAGTTTTGATTCTGAAAATACCCCCCGGGCAATCAGTGGCATTATTGAACGCCTGTGATAAGAGGTGACTCAATAAGGAGTCCACCAATTTGCATCTTCTTGAACACTCCTTGGTATCTCTTAAAGATTCCATCATTGTGGGTGATTATAATACCACTTTTGAACATTTGGGTTGTATATGTGATCATACTGATCAGGAGGATGCGCAATGGGGCGTTTCCAGGCTAGAGACCCTGCCACATAAAAAGTGGTCTGTCATGGCCCTACAAATGGCATCTATAAAACAATCACATGAACTTAGATTCTGTCAGAGATGTTCTCTATCAGATAAGAATGCCCATCCTACTTCTAGGAAAGAGAAATTCTCTAGTAATATTGAATATATATTGTCTGATATTCACCTCTGGAACATCTTGATGGGTATAAAGGTAGTTTAGAGACCTGAAAGTGATCATGATCCTCTAATGAGCTCTAAACCTCAAGTGTGATTTATTTGATAATTTAGTTAGACCCTTAGATTATGTGGCTAAGTATACAGTATTGTCAGATAACTGTAGAAGAATGAAGTGGGAGGAAGTAGAATCAAAACCTAATGCACTCAATACTGCTTACAACTGTGGTCTCTGCCCTTGTGCCTGTTAAATCTGCATTTTGAGCTGCTTTCTTTATAACCTTAGTTCATAGTTATTTATCTTTTGGAAAATCTTTTTATTGAACTTTTACTCTTATACATTAATGTTTACAACCATTTATGACATGTTCAGATATCATGACATATATATAAAGTTTATACAGAGGTTACTCATCAATGTGAAATACAGTTACTTATACAGAACTGATTCATGCACATTATTGTGTATGGTCAATGTCTGCACCATTCCCATGTCCTCAAGGATAACATTGAAAGTGATTAAGAGAAAACATAAAAAAAATAACTGCACTTTGTGGAACGCGAGGGGATTAGTGAGAAACATCGACCAGGAGATTGGTCTTAACTGAGCATGTTAAGGCAAGGGCATCTGCTATGCACAGGATTAAGCACCGGGACACTGCAGTAGTGTATACATTGGGGGTACGATCTTACAGTCAACTGTTAGCGTGTAGTGTGTTGTCTGGGGATAAGGACCGTAAGTGCTGTCAAGTGGCAAGCTGCACAAGGTCATTAGTGCAAGCCCAGTCAGGTGCAGATTATGGGTATGATGAATGGGAATAGCATCTGTTACCATGCATGCCAAAACCACATGTAGCATAACAACGCAGTCAGTACCACAACTGTGGGACAGATTACGATGTTGGGCCGAAAGCCTCCTCCTGACAGTCGTAATCTCCTAGACCGTGTCGGAACCCTTCTGACTGACTCGGTCGGTTTACAATCCGACCGACCAATTACGATGTTTGCGGTCGGTTTATAAACCGCACGGTCTTTCCCAATTGGTTCCGACATGCTCTCGTAGAATTCGTGTCGGTTGGACCTGCATCATACAGCTCTACGGACTGCGTTTCCGACCGAGTGATTACGGTGTCGATTTCCAACAGCCTTTCTGAGTCGGCCTGTCCGACACGAAAAGGCTGTCGGAAAGTGCCTTTTGAGGCCCCTAGCAGGGCCCCCTTCATCCTGCGGCATCCAGTTGGGGGCTAAGAGGGTAGCTAAGGGACACCCCTGTAAAACCCTGCACTGTGTGGCGGGCACCATGGGGTGCCTTTGACAGGCTGCAGAGTTTTCCGCACACCCCCCATTTCCCCAAAGGAGCCTGTGGTGTCGGGCGGAACATGGGCTCTCATAAAAGTCAATGGGAATCCGACCGAACAATGTTCTGTTGCATTGTAATCGGTCGGGAGGAACCGCCGACTGCGAATCGGTTGGTCCCGATTCCGAGTCGGTGTCGGGAGGAGGAAACTCCGACCGACATTGTAATGAGGCCCTTAGTTGTTCCCACGAGTTCCATTACAATGCAAGTCATTACAACGACTTGCTTTAGGGAACTGCTGGACTTTGGAATAGTTTAAATTACTATTTCAACCCCAGTTGGTGTATCAGTAGGGAAGGTGTTGGACTTAAAATCCAACACCAGTCCAACACCGCATTCCCTAAAGCAATTGTGTTGTAAAGGAACTCATGGTAACGTCGCAGTCATGGTACTGACTGTGTTGTAAAGGCACTACAATGTAATGCCTGCGCTGTAATAGATGTTTCCCGATGAATGGGCATGTAGGGTCCTATCAGCATCTGGTAAGCACTTTCTATGGAGGTGTCATCCTTGCGGAGGGCTCTGAACTCTGAGACTGGCCCATCCAAGTCCATGACAGCAGGCGCTACCAGAACCCTTTGGCTTCCTTGCCTCTGAGGGCTGTACATTCAGATTCAGCCCATTAAAGAACTGAACTGCGCAATTTAACTACTGAAGAAGGGGCAATTAGCTTTACAGCAGGAAGCAATACAGTGCATTGCCAGTAGCAGAGCAAAGTCCAAGAGGCGGGCTAAGGCTTTATCTCTTTAGAAAGGCTGAATGTCCCCAGCACACATACCTCCAGCTGTGTAGGTTATTGAGACCTGACAAATGGGACAATTGCTCTGTTATTGTCACCCAAAAATGTGTTACTTGCAGGGCATTCACAGAACACGTGTCTCATATTGGCGCTGGTACAACTGCATCTCATGCAGGAGACTCCCGTGAAGTACTCATTGATCTTTGCTAGGGTTAGGTATACTCTATGCAGGATGTAGAACCTAAAAAGTTAGAACCTAGCGTTGCTGGACACAGCAGCGGAGAGAGCTAAAATGTGATCCCATTCAGCATTGTTACATTTTTTACCCAGCTCCGCTTTCCATTTATCATGCTGTGCCTCCAGAGGGACCAGCATGTGTGTGGTGAGTTCTTTAGTTATCCACCTGACTATGTGATACCTGATGCCTGTGGTAAATATTATTTGTAGCAAGTCGTGCGGTGGAGGTTTGTCTATGGTAATGCACCAGCATTGTTGGAAGCTATGGGTCAGTGCGTAATAGGCCAAGAATGGGCTGTGTGAGACTTTATACTGCTTAATGAACTCCTTCAAGGTTATCAGCTGTCCCACCTGGAAGAGGTCACTAACAGTGGCTATCCCAGGGTTGCCCCATTGACCAAGACCGGCGAGAGCACTGCTTATCTGGTGTGAAGCAGACCTGAAAGGGGGATTGCTGGTGCATACGGCAGGACCCGTGCCATGAGCTGTTGTGTCTGGCAGTAACATTGCTGAGCAACCCTATATCAGTGCAGGGGATGGGCAAGCGTATTGACTTACTGGCCAGAAATGTTGGAGCCCTCTGTACAAAGGCCACAACTTTTGTTCCTTTGCAGTATCATCCAGGCAGACATCCAAGGCCCAACAGCAAAGCTTAGGCACTGTCAGGCTGCCCCAGTCATGGGTTGTCGAAGTTTAGCCATCGCCACCCTGAAGCGGAGATTGTGACAGATCGTGTTGCCCAGAAAAGTGTCTAGGGATCTGAAAAACTTGGTGGTCACAAATAATGGAAGCTTATTAAAGAAATGAAGCAAGTGGGGAGCATTGCCATCTTGTAGAGAGCAATGCATCCTCCAAAACAACACCTGGACCCTAAAAGCTGCAACAGCCTGCATCATTTTGCATTCAAGGAAGTCTTCATTAGTTTGATAAATGTAAATGCCTAAGTAGCAGAAGGTGTGCTGTTACCAAGGGAGTGCACCACCACCCATGTCCAATTTTATCTCCGGAACTGAACAGGAGAGTGGGAAAAGTCAAGGTTTTGCCAAGTTGACCTGCAAACCAAACAATATTCAGAATGCCTTGAGGGTGGCCGCCACATTGGAGTGGTTCCTTGTTGTGTCTTTCAGATACAGCAACATATCACCGGCGTAAATGGAGACAGCATGTGTTCTATCTCCCATGGGGATGCCCCATCTTTCCTTCCTGCCACGCAGATGAATAGCCAGTGGCTGTTTAAGGATATGCCAGCCCAACCACAGTTGTCGCGCCAGCATGAAGATTTAGCTCCAACTAAGAGAATCAAACGCTTTCTCCTGACCGAGCACCAGCCATGCTGATCTGGAAAAGGCCTGTTGCGCATCTCTGTTACGTGGTATAACCGCAGAACATTCAGGGACATGTGTTCCCCCTAGCACAAACCCATTTTTATTGAGTTGGACAAACTGGGAGAGCAGAAGAAGTAATCTGCACACCAAGATCCTGCTCAGCATCGTGTAGTCTGTGTTAAAAATTGCCAGCGGGCGGTAGGACCCTAGGTCACTGACCTCCAGTCCAGGTTTCTGAATGAAGTCCAATAGGGATTCTCAGATGGTTGGGGTAAAGATCCTTCAGTGATTGCTGTATCATACAGCTTATCCAATTTGGGGGCGAGGATGTCCGCATAGGAGCAGTAGAACTCCGGGTGGAGGGGGTCCCATTCGGGCCAGGTGTTTTGGCTAAAGGTAGGGAACGAATCACGTCTTTTATTTTAGCAGTAGTAACGGGCACCTCGAGACTCGCCCTTTGCTTTGAGGAAATCTGCAACAGTTTATTGCTGCATAGTTCGAGACGGCCATATGCATTTCATGTTGCATCAGGTGCAAAGCATCAGGGGCAATCCCGATAGAGCTAATTGGGCATTGTACGCTCTCTTGTAGGGTGAGTCAGGCCAACAGCATGGCAGGTCTGTCTGTCTCTGCGTGAGTCCTGGTGGTGTATGCCTTATAATTGACCCAGTGAAAGTGTTCAAGAAGCTTGCCGTGCCTGGTACCAGCCTTGGTAAGCAGGTGATTAGTAAAGCCTGTGTAGTTAGGTCGCACTCCAGCAACTCTTCAACCACCTTTAGGTGAGTCTGGATAGTGCTCCTGGTACCAACAACTGCCCCAATGCAATGTTCCTCAATAGACACATTAAAAGCTTCCCATTTAACAGAATAAGGGGAAGCGGTGCCCAAGGTTTAGTCAAAATATTCAGCTATTTTATCCATTGAAATAGAGAAGAAGGCGGCGCCCCCAAGGATTGTTGGTTCCACGCACAAGGTGGGAATCAGAAAATGTGTGTTTCCTTAATTCAGCTTACTTTACAAGGGATTATGATCTGTTGTAGTGTGGCTCAGGTGGTCCGCATGTATGAATATGGTGCAGAGAAAGGAGGAGCATAGTATTCTGTCCAGTCAAACGTGAAGGTTGTGAGGTGGAGATTAAAAGGAATAAACCCTCATGTCATCAGCATTGCGGTGACAGCAGGTGTCATTGAGGTGTCAGTGATCTAACCAGTTCATGAGAGCCTTGGCGTTGTGTGACACGGGAGCCTGTGGAAAATGCAGGAGCTATCTATCAAATGTGATGTCTAAAATACAATTAAAAGCCCCTCCCAGATAGTTTATAGTCATTTATTTGACAGTTTGAAAAAAATTTTACTAAATAAACCAAACACAATGTAACCATTATTACCAGAAGAATTCATTTTTTGATAACCAATAAGAATATTTTGAATTCAATAAAGATCACAGGTAAGTTGGCTATAGCCTACACTTGTTGACACAAGCACTTAAAAAAAATAAGGCAAGGTGGGAAGAATTTCAGTAGAAAGATCTCCTAGATTTTGTTAGAAACAAAGCTATCAGAGTATTTTTGGCATATCATTGCTTATGGTAATCTAGTGACTAGTGAACCTGAGACCTATATTCATCCTACTGTCTGGTCACCGCACTTTCCACACTTTATTCAGAAAAATGTATTTTAACTCAAACTTTCATGTTCATAATCAGTATCTAGCAGCTGTTTCCCTAGAATATTCAGTACATTTTGCCCTTTAGGGCACCCTGAAGGCCATTGCAGAACAGAAACCTGGAAAGGCCCCAGACTTGGATAAAATTCCTGTTGACATTTTTTGTTCTGAACCTCTTATATGGGGATACAGCCTAAACCACGCAGTCAAAACAATGCGTGACTTTACAACGCAGGCGGAACCACGTACGTCTCAACCACGCATATTCCTTTCCCACGCATATGTGTGGTTTAGACGTACGTGGTAGTTAATGCTCTAGACTCGGGCGGAGGGTCTGACTGGGTGGAGGGTCGGAGGTGATTTCCTGCCTGGACGAGGAATGGTTGGATGGAGTGGCTTGGTGAGTACGATTTTTTTAATTATAAAATTTAAATGGTGGGGAGGCCAGTTTTAGGGTTCCGAGGGGTCGAGTTCTGGGGTGAAGGTTTTAGACCTCAGGGCAGGGGGGGTTCAGGATCGAGTTCTGGGGTGAAGAATTTAGGGCTTAGGGCGGGAGGATGGTTTTAGGGCTCAGGGTGGGGGGGTTGAGTTCTGTGGGGAAGGTTTTAGGGCTAAGGGCGGTGGGGTTGGGGTAGAGTTCTGGGGTGAAGGATTTAGGGCTTAGGGCAGGGGTCGAGTTCTGGGTTGAAGGCTATAGGGCTCAGGACAGAGACGGGTCAGGGTCGATTTCAATTCTGGGGGCTGGATATTAGGGCTCAGGGCGCGGGGGCATGGGTGTTTTAAAGGCTGGGGTGGGCTTAGTATTTAGCGCTGGGGTCCGCTTTTAGGATTCAGGGCTAGGGGGCTGGGGGCTAGGGCAGAACCTTAACCACGTATATGCCTTTACCAAATATGCCATTACAACTACATTTGTTATAAAGGCATGTGTGGTAAAGGCATGCGTGGTTAAGACGCGGTCATTGTTAATACCGCGTTGTTCAGGCATGTGTGGTTGGGGATTGCGTGGTTGCAACATACAACCTCTTATATGGGGTGCATATATGGGAGCCGAGCCACAATATTTTACTGAAGCCCAATATTTTGATCACCCCAAAATTTACATCAGATGGCTCAGCACCGCCAACCTTGATCTAGTGATAAGAGTCACCACCCTTCTTGACATCAGGCCCATCAGAATAGCAAAGTAAATCAAATACTCACTGGACCACTCAAAAACTGAATTCTAGATTGAAAGAAAGTTAAAAAGTTTTATGGCAAAAATCTCAAAATAGCCAGTACAGAGAAATGCAGTCAATGCCATCAAGGCTTAGGTACAAGGTATATAGTCAGAAATCAGAGTTAGTTCAAGACCAATAAGCAGAAAAAATCATAAATGACATTATCAGCATCTCGAAAGGAAACAGGTAGTGATCTCCCTAAATAAATGGATGGAATCCCATGAATGGAAAATGAGAAGTCTCTCTAAATTCTAACTGTCAGATTCACAAGGAACACCATCAGCATCTCCAGAGGAGAATAAAAGTCTCAATTTAAATGGACAAAGTCCAGCGAGGAAATCAAAACGTCTTTGGCTCATCCCAAAACCCAGGGTTTTTTATATACATTTTACACATAAGCAATGAGCAAAACCAGCAAATTCAGCATAGCTTCACTAGCGATAACACATATTGGACAAATCAGAAACTGCATCATCATTAAGGGGCATATGTATTAAGCCCATTTCCCGTTCGCAAATGGGCCGATTCTCAGAATCGGCCCGTTTGCGAACGTGGCATGCCTTTGGGATGTATCATCCCAAAAGGCCCTCGCAAAATAGGGAAGCGCAAAATTTGCGATTCCCTATTTTGCGAATGCATTTAAGGAATCGCAAATTGCGATTCCTTAAATGTAAGGCAGGAAGCACCCAAGTTGTGCAATTTTGGCTTAAGAAATCGCAAATTACCACCAACTTCAAGTTGGTGGTAATTTGCGATTTCTCTGAAAAATGCACTTTTTTGCATTTTTCAAAGTGCCATGTGGCGCATATACATGCCCTTAGGGCATGTATGTGCGCCACATGTGCACACATACATATTTCAGGGGTGCAACAGGGTGTCCTTTTGACACCCTTGCACCCTTGAAATTGCATTCGCAATTTGCTAGTACCTAATGGGTACTCGCAAATTGCGAAGGTCTTCCCATTCATTCCTATGGGCCTGTAGGCCCATAGGAATGAATGGGAAGGTATTCCTTAATTGCGATTCGCAATTTGTGAGTCGCAATTAAGGAATATGTAGGAATCGCAATTATTATTGCGATTCCTACATACATTGCATTTTGCGAGTCCTTAATAGCGATTCGCAAAAAATCGCTATTAAGGACTCGCAAAACGATGTTTTAATACATATGCCCCTAAAGGTCTTAAAACACTAACCCATGTCTAGGGTAGAGAAAATCTTCCATCAGCTTCCACAGCAACAGCAATCCAGAGATGTACAACATAATATGAAACATTCTCGAAGACTCATACTAGCATGCAGGCAAGCCTGCAATGGAACTTCCAGTGGGAGTGTCCTTTAGAAAGATACATCAAGAGCATGATGAAAAGTTTAATTCAAAATAAATGCTCACTAAGAAAAGAATAACCAATTACATCACAGCGTCCGGTGCTCCTTGAAAACTGTGTGGAGAGAAGACTCGCAGGCTACATTGATTGGGAGGAGTGATGAGCAGGAGCAGGATGAGCAGAACTCTATAAACAGCATCTATCTTAATAAAATGGTGTCTCTATGAAAATGTGGCATAATTAATTTATATTAATAATCACACTTCTAAGCACCAGAGGTAAATTGTTTGAAATGTAACCTTTAATTCATTAGTTATGACTATATTCATCATAAAAACCAGTAGTACACACAAATTATCTGTCACCCAAAATTGCACATTTGATAAAACTTTGACACACACATTAATTTAATTTCTAATGTGATTGCACGGAGCACCTTCTCCTGATTCATCCATTACATAATAATGGGGTAACCTGGAGACCCGAAGCACCTGGGTACAAAGCAATTCAGAAAACAGTGGTCCTGACGGACAACAAAAGTAAGCCAAATCAATTAACATATCATAATTGAATTTCAATGCATACAAAGTAAATATTTAAAACAACAAAATTACTTCATCAGAGCAGGGAAGAGAACACAAAAATATAAAGAAGAAAACATCACACAAACCGCAATATATTCAATTGCATGAGATTCAAATTGTATTAATAATCAACATTGTTCATACACTATTTACACATAACGGTCACGCCAATAAACATTCCAGTATGCTCAGAAACAGTGCTCGTGCATAAGTATTATACAAAAGAGAAGAGAAGGGAAAGGCCCAAAGCGTATGTAAAGATTTTCACAACAAAAGCCTGTCTCTAAATCATATTAAATAATAAAAATATAATTCCACTAAACAAAGGTCATTGCTTGAATCAACATTCCCTCTCTGTGGACAGATTATCCGATCCAGGCGGTGCAAATTGCCGAAGTTTCAACCCGGCAAATGGGGAAAAAGTGCCACCTGCAGCCTCCAGGGTAGGTCTTCATCAGAACAGAGTAATTAGATAAGGAAGGAGCAACCCAAAAGGTTAAGCATCAGTCAGGGGAGAGATCTGGATGATCTCACATGGAGATGGGAAAGGCTAAAAAGATTCCTTCTCAGAAGAGGGAACAGATCCCGTAACTCAAAAGCACAGAGCTAATCTGTATGATTTGGTGATAAACTTGGGAGCATCTCTCTGAGTGAATCAGACCAAGTTCTGAATTGATACAATGTATCGCTGGAGATTGTCTCGGCCACGATGCAACAAGTGGTCCAAGAACCAAAGAATTGACTCAAAATACTGACACGTCAATACGGCGTGCAGCCCCAGCTTGCTATGGAAACCTCAGCGCATAAATCCCCACGGGCTCTTCCCTGATACAAAGTATCCCCCATGAAGGTTTCTCGGCTGAGATTCGCTCAAAGAGAGGCTCCCGTGCTTATCACCAAATCATACAGGTAAGCTCTGCGCTTTTGAGTTACGGAATCTGTTTCCCCTACTGACATTGATGTGTTAATAAATTAAAACATATTAATTCGAATTTTAAATATTGTGTAATCAATAATTAAAAAAAAAAAAATCCCACCCTACTAACATTTTAATTAATATGTAGTACATTTTGTTACAAAATATGTGTGATATAAGGTATTTTACATTTTTAAATATTCGTTTTAAAGATTAGTGTATTTTTAAATTAAGTTTGATTCATTTCAAATAATATAGTAATTCTGTAGAGTGGGCGGGGTGACCATCAATGTGGCCTGGTGGCCCCTTGCTGGAGAGGTGTCCAGGTCAAAGGTTTACATTAGCAGACCCAGCAGATGCTACGCCGGTGTGAACCTGACACTTCACCACTCTAAATGGGGCGGGGTAACCTCAGGTTTGGCAGGGTGTGAGCACCACCATACTCTAAATATGGTGATTAATCTGCACTAGACGGGTTGTGGAGCGTGGAAGTAGTGTCTTTAATCATTAACAAATGCATGTAAAATAACTTAGAGCTGTGGGGCTGTCACAATACAGAGCTGACTCACAGAGGGAAGGCAACAGGGCTGTAAGGCTGTGCAACACTTTGGAGAGTGAACTCATTGATCCCTCTAAAGGGCCGTGCATTATGGGGTGGTGTGGATTTGATTAGATGGGTTCTTCAGGTAATGTCTTTAAGGGCAGATGCTGAAGACAGAGAAAATGAGGTTAAGCGGAAATGAAGGTACTCGCCTCCCATTGTAGAGGGTGTCAGATATAGGCCTTCAACAAACCATTTGCTCCCTGTACTTGGATTTGGTGAGCCAAAATACAGAAGCTGAGGCCAGAGCTCAGACCAAGGGGGCGATTTAGAGTTTAGCGATGGGTACTCCATCACAAATGTGGCGGACATCTTGTTCACCTTATTACAAGTGCATTACATCCTAAATCACTTGTACTGAGGCGGACGGGATGCACATCATGTTTGTGACTGAATAACCACCTGCCAACCTCCAAATCAGGCCCCACATCTGAGACTAACTTTCACTTTCACTTTCCTGACCTGATGTGTGCTGTCATGAATAGGAGAAATGTACTGACTTCTCGATAGAATAAAGTGGACAGGAAAGGGGGTCTCAAAGCATTCTGTGAATTATAGCCACCTATTTACCTCCTTCCATAACCTGCATCATCGATCAGTTGTGAGTTTCCAAAAGAGGATTAGACAAACATCAAGGGGAGACACGAGTGCGATAGGTGCTCAAGCTGCTCAAGGGTGGTGCCTTTACATACACCTGTAAAAAAGGGGCTGGGACAACACACCAAAGGGAGCCGATCACACTCCTGAGCAGGAGTGCTTAATGAATTCTGTCATCTTGTTGGGCTTCAGACAATGCTTCCCACTGAACCTTATTTTGAAAATAATGCTACACCCCATCACTGTAGCTCCTGCATGGACATAATCCCATATATTGGAGTAAAACGTTGAGATCTGAGAATAGGTAAAAAATATTAACCATAGTAACTCCTGTTTTCTTAGGTCAACTGCCCCTTCAGTTATATGACTTAGCCTTTTTCTTCTTAACTTAGTCCAAACAATGATGAGGCGCATAACCTTTGACAAAGAAATAGTAACATACATCACAGTATCAGAATGTCTGCTAAGGGGCAAAACATTGAAGTGGCTGGAGCCACTTATCCTCTGGCTCCTCTAAACCAAACTCCGTTGAACTGCTCGTGCTCCTGCTCTTGTGCCATCTACAAGGTGGATGTCCCATACATAGAACTGAGTATGTCGTAGGACTAACAATACATGAATTACTACAGTGAGTAATTTTTACTTTATGCTGACAACATGGCCATGAAGCAATTGATGACATTTTTAAATTATCTTCTCTCTTACTGTTTTCTAGGAGACCACTGGATACTGTTTTATGTGCTAACTCCAGTTGGCATCCTACTGTTTCTATTCTGCCTAGTCTGTGGCATTGTGCTGATGTTGAGACGCCGGAAATCCAGAAAAAAGGACACCGCTGGTGGGCACTGTGCCAACAATGTTACAGATGCCATCAGCCTGATCCACAATCTGACCAGAAGGGACCTTGAGCCGGTGGTCAGCGAAGAAACACAGCTCAATGGTAGTGCTGACCTTCTCTTCCCTGCAAAGAAAACAGACAGACTGAAGGACACATATATCTTCTCAACCAGCAACCTAAACAAACTTGACATCTCAAACCTGGAACGTGAGAAATTAAATAAACAGCAGGTAGTTGTCTGTGATGACTTGAAGCTCTAAGAAACCAGAGCCTAAGGTTGATTCAATTTCGAACTAGCATTCTTCTTTGGTCCCCACCCAATCTGGGATGTAGAGCAGTGCTGCCATGAGGACCTAAAAAGTCATAGTGACCACCGGCATGGACCATTCTGGCACTGGCTGGGATAGTCCCAATGGACTCTCTTGGCAAACAAAGGAGACTGTAGGAAAGGACCATAATGGACTTGTTGTGGAAGCTCCAATGCCTTTTATTGGACTAACATAAGAATTAGACAAATCTATTGCTGTTCATGCCTTTTCTTTATTTGATGTCGCCATGGTGTGATGCTAGTACGTGTGACTGAAAGGATGTGTGATCATTGATTTATGTTCCAAAGTGATCGCAGTAGCATTCTGTTTCCATGTTCGTTTGAGTTTGAGCCTACCATGTAGAGACAGTTTTGTCACATACCACTAAATCAGAAAGCCTGACCTTGTCATTGAGTGGCCTCCCATTTTAGGTATTGCTCCTTCAAGAAACCCACATGTATTGTTGTGATCGAACACATAGCTTCTTCAAGATACCAACTGCTCTTTGGAGACATTTTCTTCTCCATCATTCGAGCACTGACGGAGCCAAACACAGGCGTGAACAGACTCACTATTTGCACACTGGTTCAGCAATGGATCCAGTTGGCACAAATTTTACACACACACATTCACACAAATACATACACACATGTGCATCATGTGCACACAAGCACATGCATAAACAAATTGCTCCACTGATGGATCCCAGCCCTTACATGGGGGAACAGTCCTCTTTCATAAACTTGCACTTTGTGAATAGCCTTCCTCACAGCCATCACTGCTCTAATATTGAAGTATAAAGTTACTATTAACGACTCTCCCTCAATACACCTGTGCTCCAGTGATGGAGCCTGTTTCTACCTTGGGGAAATATCCATTCTTCATACCACTCCACTGATGGCATTTAAGTCCAGACCCTGGAAGAACCTATCCGGCATACACTTTTTCACAGAAAGTCTAATTGTACCCTGAAAGGCCTTCCCTCAGACACAAAGTGTCAGCGATGGAACCCTTTTAAGCCTTTTAGGAATATCCTCTTGCATTCTGTGCAATTTATGGTGTCCACTTAGTCATAGCTTTCATATTATTCTTTTTGAAGAGCAAGCAACCTTACCTTGATGGGACCTTGCTGTTACAGTCATAACTTAGTGGAACACAGATATGCCATAGAATGACAACCCTCTGAACCAGTCTACAATGATGGAGCCCAAAGCCTCTCCCTAAAGTGCACCAGCCATGGAGTCATAGCCCGCCCTTTAGGGACATCCATATAAGCACTGATTCCTAATAAAACCGAGCCCCAATCTGTAGAGACAGTGTTCCACACATTGTTCCAGTGATTGATATCCATTTAGTGGACTGAGAGTGGCGCATTGTCTGTTTATTCAGCCTTCACATCGATAGAACACTGCTGCTGGTGTTTTTTTTGCTTTTTCTTTGTGTGGGATTCAACCAAGTGTCCTAAGTGATGTATGATGGTTGTTAGTCTGGGGTCACTTTTCGAATGCTGGCAACATCTCATGATCTTTAGTTAAGACACTGTTTCTCTTGAATGCTTCCTTGTGATGCTTCCTTAATGTGTATTACGGGTATGCAATTTCTTGTGTATTTACATTGCGATCCTCCTTGTTTGGGTGTGTTAGAGAACCAGATTTAACTGTTGCTTTGGGTCCACCTCATTCTTGGATGATTGAATGGGGATCTTTCTGTCCACAGTGTCTGGCTCAGATTTCTAAAACAGAGGAAGGGGTTGGACTTTAGTATCTCCTGAGGCCTTTTTCTGTGATCGGTAAATGGCCCTGTGTAATGAGTGTTTGATTGTTTAGTTCCAATGGCAAAGCAACAGTGTTCTCTAGAGTCCATCCGCACAGAATTTGCACAGTGCAACCCTTTACTTTCTTTGCTTGTGATGTTGGTACAATGGGTCCTTGTGGGGTCTGCACAGTGAACCAAATGCTTGTGTTCTTTGCTACTCAGTGGTCTCATTTAGACTCATCATCCATCATGTTTCAGCCCACCTCTTTGATTGGTTGCTTGTGCTATTCTATTTTACCATGTGGATGATGAAGAACTGTAACATTTTCACATCCAGGTTAGGGAGAATATAGTATAAATAATGTGCAAACACCTCTCTGTCTCCCTGACTTTCCAACCCCTTCCTCAATGTCATTCCTTAGGTTTCTTTTTTGTTTAATCATTAGTGATAGTCTAAACATATTTTATTCCAGTACCTATAGCGAAACAGAGAATTTGACTTAGAGCAAAATCTAGGATTTGTCCAAGAGAGATTAATATTGAATTATGTTACTTAATAAAATTACGGGCACAGTCAGTTATACATACGACCCAACTACGCATGTTATGACTCTTACATTTTCTGTTCTCTATCCATGTCATATGATGTCTGAATCACACTTGCATTGTATTTGATTTACTTACATCCTTCATCTTGATCGCTGCTCGGATCTTGATAGATTGACATATTACCTGCTAAAATTCAGTTTTGCTTCCATGTGTCTAAGGTGCTTTTTATTGCCAGTTTTCCAACTTCTCCCATTTGCTGTCTACATTACTATTGTTTCTATACACTCTCTTACTGTCGTCCTTTCATTGGCTTTCCGGGCTGACACCATTACTGCCTCTCTCTGGTTGTCCCTTTTGCTATCTAGGGTGGGCTCATTCCTTCCATCTTCTCTGATCCATTCCATTCCATATGTAAGTGGCCTTCTAGCTATGTTTCTGTCTGTCTGTCAATTGATCTGTTCCTGTAACCCTCTTAGCCCTCTAGACTAGCATTATCTTTTTGTGTCTCTCGGATTCAAATGCTAAGTTGCCCTCATCCATGTTGCTTGCTCAGTTTACCTAACCTTCAAGGTTAGGAGCGTGGTATGGAAACAAAAAAAAGTCTTCTTGCTTCTGGGACAAAATGCATTCCCATTCTTCTTGTTTTGACAAGTCAGAGCCCTAAAATCTATAAACCACAAAATAAATGTTATGATTATGTACATCTTTCAGACTGAAAATGAAACCAGACTGAATCCAAGGCAGTTAGAAACAATGCTTTACAAGCAGATTTCCCATTACATAGCATCTCTCTTCAGATCTTAAAATGCTTTTCAGGCCAGCCTACACAGACAGACTTGAAAAAATAGAGCCGCACAACCCTTTACAAACCAGCTGTGCATTTCGCAGCTCATTCTATAAATAGAGCTCAGAGTATTTACATACAGGTTACAGATTATAAGGCGTCTTCAGAATGCAAATCTCAGTGCTTCACCGACACGTTGAATGTTATACAGCTCCTATACTCAGACCACACTGAATTTTACAGATTTGTTACTGAAGCCATCGGAACTATCCTCACTGTGTCCCAAAAGGCTCTGCCTTCCACCACCACAAACCCTCCCGCTCACCCACTCCGTCCAAATCTACCTCCTCTCACATATCTCCTGCTGAGTTAAATCGTGCCCTTAAATATGCAACCCCTCATGGGCCACATCTGACCCTTCCAGGTCCATAACTAAGACCTCCTACTGTTCATCTCTCATGCCCTGGACGATCTGATCTCATCCTCTTCTGCAATAAACACTGATCTCTGTTGCTCACTAACTAGCTCCATTTTCTACAAGTGCTTATAAGTACAGATACAGACTGCTGCGCTTTCCTCTCCTCTATTTATCTTATCAGCTGCTCTTCCTATTTCCACTCTTCTCAACAACCTCAAACATCTTTTTTTCAACAGCTGTGCTCTTATTCTCACCACAGGCGATCAATTTAGTCACCTTCTTTTGGGCTTCCAATCTTTTCGGGTGACAAAAAACACTGCCCCTCAAGGTGCTAAAGTTATCTCCACTGCCCACCACTGCTGCCTCGGCCATCCTTCTCTTTCACCCTCCAAAGCATGCAGGTCCCCATCTCTTTCTGATCACTCATTCTCTCTCTGATGTGGCTCCTTACTGTCCCTGCCAACTCCAGTACCCATTGGTGTCCCCATGCCAAGTCCAGGTCTGCACCTATTCTCCATCTATACCACATCCTGTACTGATGACTTCTCTTTCGGATTTTCCCTTCATGTGTTTGCCATTGATACAAAAATCTTTGCATCTTCTTCCTTTACTCCTCTCCTTTAGCAGTCAAAATATAACTCTCTCACAGCAATCTACCATTGGGTGCCTCTGCACTCCCTTATGTTGAAGTCACCTAAAACAGACAAAATGTATTTTTTCTGCTACCTATACACCTATTTCTGTATCCAACACTTTCTCTTTTCTGCTTGACTCTCCAACCTGAGTTTTAAAAATATGCAAGGCCACAAGTCCCTTTCCATATAGCCAGTGATTTGATTTTTGCACTAGTCCATAGCAAACTTCATTAATAATACACCTTACTGGCCGGTCTCCCCCGCTCTACTTATATTTGTCACTGGACAAAGCTCTACATTTCACCACGAGAACCTATACATGCTCCTCACCTTGTACTACTGTTACCAGATTGAATTACCAGTCAACAGCGCTGTGATCAAATTGTTGATCATAATTTTAAAGCTATCAATGGCCCTTTACCAAATTCTCTCTAGCAAATCCTCATCTCTTGTTTACCTACTCACAACCTATGCTTGACCAGTCAAAACGCCCTAGTCCTTCCAAACTTCACTATACCTCTTCGAGATTCTGATGCTTTACCTAACAAGGGCCCTCCTCTGGGACTCACATGTGTGCAATCACCGTAGTCCATGAGCTCATGAATGCACTCAAAGCTCACCTCTGCTACTGGAACACATTATTGGCTACTCACTTCCTTGCACCCAATATACAACCCCCATTGTTTAGTACATGTAATACTGTAAATCTGTATAATATGTGAAAACTGCAAAATTTCATATAGATGCATTGTTTTGTCATTGTCATCACTTACCGACCAGCAAACCACTCCCAGTCTCCAAATCAGTGCCCACCCAGTCTAACACTGATGTATGTACTGTCACTTTGTTGCTATGTACAGTGTTTTTTTGTAGAAATGCTACAGTTGCTTAAATAAAGACAAATATAAATTGCACAGCATCTTTTTTCTCTCACATTATAATGCCTTATTGGAGGTTGCAAATTATGAATCTCCAGTATTCTGTGACCAGACTACAAATGCTTGGGTATTGTAAGAAAAAAGTAATCAGGATTTTTTTCATTTCAGGTAAAATATTCCGGTTGTACCTCTGGGATAAAACTTTATTGCTGATTACAAGAAGTGGCCCAGTGAACGAAATGTTATTTGAAATGAACATCATTCTACCTTTCTAAAGATTTCGGACATTTCACCGTGGGGCAAACAAAGACTCACTCGCGATGCTGGTGTTTGCCCCAAGGTGATTACCACTTTCTTTTCTTTCCTTTTTAGGTTTCACCCGCACAGCGCTTGCGCTGCGCTTGTGAAATCTATTGTATTTAAAATAAATCTTAATAGGGAATTTCATCCCGCCTCTTTGCTTTCCTTGCTTTTCATTGGTTCCTGTGCTTGCCACTTTCTTTTCCTCTATTTCTATTGGCTGTAGCAGACTTTTTCCTGCATTTACCAATGCTTGTTCCTGTGTTTCTCATGTGCTTCTGTTATCCGTTTCCCGCTGCCGAAGTGGTGTTTCCATTCGCGTTTCTAGAACTATTTTTTTGCCATCGAGCCATCAATGTCCTTCCTCTACGCTCTTGCACTGGTTTTCCTTTCTCCCACTTCTATTTTATTCGTCCTCGTGTTTTTTCCTGCTTTCTTAGGCCAATGTCTGGTTTTCTATTCACTCTTTCTCCACACCAGGTATCTTCGGCAGTCTTCCAATGCATCACTTGCATCAGACCTCCAGTCCTTCCCACCACTTTACTCCCGGCGCTGCTTGGAAACGGGCCCCCACTGTCTTCACTTTTATTCCTC
The DNA here is from genome assembly GCA_963921515.1 of Calotriton arnoldi. NCBI lineage: Eukaryota > Metazoa > Chordata > Amphibia > Caudata > Salamandridae > Calotriton > Calotriton arnoldi. The sequence continues at coordinate 111,595 of CAWUFW010011781.1, read as the reverse complement.
ATGCGAAAAGATATCTCTCCCATGGGCAGATGGGCCCATGCAAACACTGTCCCTGCCTCTACGGCTCAGGTACAGTGGTTTTCTTATTTCGCAGCACTATTACTAAAAGGTCTTACAATTACTTCATGTAATGAACTCAGGGGCATATTCACAAGGAGCCATCGCTGAATTAACGGCACTTTATCGCAGCCAAAGTCGTGATAAATTTACCCCCCCATTCACAAGCCGGTGTTAACAGCCCACAGCACCAGTTTACCCGCAATAGCAGCCGCAAAAAACATCGCCACAGAGGACCCTCGCAAATATCGCTAATGAGATGCAGAGTAGGCGTTCCCGTGACAAAAGCCGAGACAACAGCACACCTCAACATTCACAACGACCAGCCACATCCGCGATAAAAACACAAAACAGGCGATAAGGCGCGTTAGCACCAGGAAATCTACACCTGCTTTGACTTGGTATAAACTCGGACGGCAGCCAGCACCACAAAAGGGAGCACAGCCCAGGGCCACATCCGAAGGGAAACAGATGCCAGGGAGCCACCCATCATGCGGGCCGGACACCCAAGAGGGCCACAACACCCACTGCCACCACGCCAGGACCACCCCTCCCTGGAACCCCCCCCGACCAAAGACACACCTAAACATGTACAAAATATTCCGCTTGATGCTGCACAATCACAACTGGTGACATGGATGACCAGCACACATTCACTTTCGAAGCAACAAATGAAACTTTATTAAAATGAACAACGAAATGAAATGAAGACACAGGGCCGCTCCCCTCCGGACAATACGTAGGTCACAGCCTGTAAGACAAAAAACATGATGAGAAGGTGTGTCCTGCGCACATCAGAGGACAGAGAGAGAGCGAAGGAGAGAGAGAGGAAGAGAGAGAGAGAGAGGAAGAGAGGGAGAGAGAGAGAGAGAGAGAGAGAAGAGAGAGAGGAAGAGAGGGAGGGAGAGAGAGAGAGCGGAAGAGAGGGCGAGAGAGAGAGGAAGAGAGGGAGAGAGAGAGGAAGAGAGGGAGAGAGAGAGAGAGTGCCGCCCCTGCGCACCCAGGCCACACTGCTCACCTGCTGCCACCGGTGTGTCTCCAACCACGTGCCGGTATGTAGGGCAGTTCACCAGGTCACACATCTTATACAGAGCCGTCAGCTGAAACAGAGCCCAGATACATGACTGGCACAGTACACACACTTGCACAAGACAACATCGCCTGCCAGCCCATGCACACCCAGGCAGAGGCACCCCAACCTCTCCCGCCGCCCATCGGAGCATGCCCACCCATGCACACCCAGGCCTCAATGCTCACCTTCCGCCACCGGCGCGTAGACAGGAGGTCCCACCACGTGCCACTGCAAGCCACAAACCCGGGCCCGCGGACATGGCACCCTCCACATCATGCAGCCCCGCTCCGCAGGCCACCAGGTCTCACGTTTGGTGCTGGGTCTTGATTACTCCATGGCAGAGGACATACCAGTGCACCCGGCAAAATCGCAGGCTGCACACCCGCTCAGCCCAATGGGTGCCACCAACTCTGGCATCCCGGAAGCGACGCCACGGGGCGGTAGGCCCGCGCTACCCGCTGGCTCTGGCCTACTCTGCGGTCCAGCAGGGCACACAAAACCTGAGCTGTCCGGACCGCCGGGACATCATCGCAGGCTGCACAGCCGCTCAGCAGCTCAAGGTGCCACTGACTCAGTGCACCCAAAGTCACTGTCCCGTGGCGGGGTGCCTGTGCCCTCGGCAAGGCCTCTGGTGCCACTAACCCAGTGCAACCCCAGTCTGCGCCACGTGGTGGTAGGCCCGTGCCGTACTCACAGGCCTCGGATGCCACTAACCCTGTGCAACCCCAGTCTGCACCACGTGGTGGTGGGCCCGTGCCGTACTCAAGGCCTCGGATGCCACTAACCCTGTGCGCAGCAACTCATGGGCCCTATATGAGTGCGAACCGTGGGGCGTCCGTCATCCAGTCACCACCGGAAGAGGGGAATGTGACGTCGTCGGACCCTTATGTTGGCGGAGTCACATGGCCTGTGACGCCTGTGCCGGATGGGTGTGGTGTGTGTGAAAACCTGCCCTCAGGGAGTGGCTGTGACATGCTGACGACTAGACCAGTGACCTGCACACCACCAGCGAGTACGGCTGCGACGGGTAGCAATGAGGGCCCCCCCTCGGGGCGTAAGCGGAGTGGACTGGCCTGCCGTACGCCCGACCAGCGCAGGGCTTGCAACAATGACTCGTGGGATCTGGGCGTGATCCAGTCCATGTCCGGACAAGGAAGTGACTGATGCGTGTGTCCCTGCTGCAGTGTTCACGGAACCCGCTACACAAGATGCAATGTCGCACCCCCTTACTGGCATCCCACAGGATGAACATCATTGACGCAAGGGAAGGCACTGTCCCCACATTCATCCACACATCCACACAGGAATGACATAAGACATTACACAGCAGTGCGTCACTGGATGTTTATTTGCACATCCAGTGCAGTCATGCAGCTGGAGCGGTACAGGGCAATGCCGAGGTCACCACACAATATGGGCCCGAAAGGGCCAGCCAGTGTCCATCCCGGGATGACCTGTACTGCGGAAGAGGAAGGGTACAGTCCGCAGTCTGTCCGCCGTGTCATTGGTCGTCAAACAGCATGTGGCAGTCCATGTCGCTGTTCAAGGTGAGTGCCTCGGAGTGTATCGGGGGTCAGTGGTAGGTCTTGAGGCCATGTGCAGCACCAAGCAGAAACAGGCAAGGTGGCGGTAATGGATGCTACTGCCTGGTCCTCCTGACCACAGTCCCATCCACGTCCTCGTCCCCGGGTGTGTGCCCTGCCCCACCTATGGGTGTTGCAGTGCCGGCTGCGGCACTGTGTGCCTCTGACTCATCAGGGCCGGAGGAGGATTGTCGGCCGCACTGTGTGGCAGTGACACATCAGGTGCCGGAGTGGATACGCCTGCCGCACTAGGAGGCACTGACATACCAGGGGGCGGAGATGTGGATGGTGTGGGGGCAGCAGCATTCATCATCGCCACGCCTTGTGGCAGCAATGCCATGATGAGGACATGCAGGGCACGGTAGATCCCAGCTACATTTCGCTGATGTGCAGCGGCGGCTGCCATCCTTTCCGCCTCCATCCGCACCATGTCCTCCATGAACCTCTGCATGTGTGCCAGCTCAAGGCTGGCATCGCTGGGGCCACTGTGAGCGGACAGGTATTCTTCCCTCCGCGTCATGACTCCAGGGATGTCAGTCAGGGCTCGCTGGAGACCATGGGGCGGACATAGACACCCAAGGATGGCGTCCAGTTTGTTGGCCATGAGCTCGAACCCCACCCGCACCTGCTCGGCCGTCTCCCTCTGGCCCTCCAGCACACGGCGTTGGAAGGCCATTTGTTGTTCCTGGGGGTCTTGGGAGGGTGCAGGGGTTGTGGGTGCCTCCTGCTGGGTGGTTTGGCTGGTGGGTGGGGTCTCATGGATGTAGCTGGGCTGCCCTGATCCTGGAGGTGAGTTGCGGAGGTGGTCAATGAGGTCTTGGATGGTTTGGATGTCGATGCTGGTGTTGTCCTCCTCCTCGTCATCAGTGAAGAGTGGCTGTGACTGCTCTGCAGGAGGTGTTGAAGAGGCCCCTGCGATGTGAAGGGGAGATGGTGTATTAAAATGTGTCCACATGTATGTAGCCGCATGGTACAGGTTGACATTCAGACAGCATGGCATTGTACATTGTGACAGTGTGTGGGTCTGGGCGAGGACCCAGAGTGATTGTGGGTGTGCCCTGTGCCCTGCTTGCTTGTGCATGTGTGCCATTGTGGCCATCTCTCCCCGTCCCCCCAGTACCTGGTGGTCACTCACCCTGTTGCGGTTGTGTTGTGTCCTGTCGAGCAGTGTCCGGTCCCCCGACTCCGGCCACAGTCTCCACACTGATGACTGTCGACACCAGCTCCTCCATGTCATCCAGCTCCAGCTGTGGCGCTGGGCCCCCACCTCCGGTCTGCGTTGCTGCCTTCAGGTTGGTGGAGAGTTTATCCTTGGTCTTCCGCTTGATGTCATTCCATTGCCTCTTGACCTCGTCCATTGTCCGCTTGTGCTCTCCGACGGCATTCACCTTGTCGACGATGTCCCGCCATATTCCATTTTTGGTGCCCAATGACACGTTGGAGGTGACGAAGAGTTGTTGATGGTGTTCCATCACCTCCGTGACTATGATCCTGTTCGCCTGCAGACTGAACTTGGTCTTCCTGGTCTTCTTGTCCTTGCCCTTCCCTGTCCCCGAGGTCCCAGGCTGGTCGTCCGGGGTGCTTGTGGGGTTGCGCTCGTCCTCTGCGCCTGCTACGGCTGCCTCCATGGTGCTTGTGTGTTGGTCAGTTTGTGTGTGGGTTTTTTTTCTGCTTTTATGGAGGTTTCTGATGCCTGTCAGGTGTGTGTTGCAGGCCTGGTGCTGCTTGTCGCTGGTTTCCTCATCGCGCTTTGGCCCATTGCGTGTTTTTTGGTGTTGTGGTTTGTGTTTTCATCTCCATCGTGGTGGTTGTATCGCGGACTTTGTCTGCGGTTTCGGCAGACTATCGCATGGTACCGCCTTGTTGTGAATTCCACGTTGACACAGGGTTATTTTCCCGTGATAGGCTGCGTTATTGAAAGTTGCGTTACGCTACTCTTGCGGTAGTTATCACACGTTCTTGTGAATATACCCCTCAATGTACGGATTTCGGAAAGAAGGCGCGCTTTTGCCCTGGACAGCCACAGTCTAAATGACTGAAATAAGATCACAGTCAAAATAGAAATAAACTTTTGACCCCCTTTCGTATCCCTACTTTATCGCCGACAAAATCTGTCTAATATGGACATGTTTAAGAAGCAAAAGTAACACATCTTTGGTAATGTTGCATCTAGTGGGTACGCCTGTAGCCACTAAATCCAACATTACTAAATAAGCCCACAACCCATTTTTAGGTTTCGCCTCCACCGCACTTTTTTTTAACAGAACTATTTCGTCAATGCCCTTCCTCTATTGCTCTCTATTCTCCCACATTTTATCACAATGCTCACATACATTTGTAAATAAAACAAATATTCCTCAAAGAACTCATGAAATTTTGCAGTACTTTCTAAGTACTGTTTCCATCCGTTTTTGTGGAACAATTTTTTAAGGTTTTGCATGTAAGGGAACAGAAACAGACTCTGCCCCTACCCTCACCCACACTCTTATCACATTGGCATAATCTTGTCAAGTTGCTCAAAGCTGCATTCACAAACTCAGGATTCTGTAGTGGTGGGAAGCAGGCAGCGCTTGTGGTGCAGCGTCAGCAGAATTCACAGGACCTTCAGATTGCGCAAGCCAAAAGCGGTGAGCATTATACGTTCTTCTCCGCACTTCATACGAGTACTTGTACCGTTGTCTTCATGCCGTTGAGCTTTTTTTTTGGGTTGCATTCTCCCTGCCCTCTGGCTCCCACGTGCTCCTTTACCTTTCCCCATCGCTTATGCTCCCTATCACCTCCTCCTGCCGCTGTTTGTTCTTTTTTTTTTAAAGCAATTTTAGGCAGCGCGAATGCAACCTGAAGGTATCAGAGCGCTTTGCATGTGCCCAGACTATAATATTACGCCCCCGGTACGGAGGGGGTAACTGTGTTTGGGGGCTGATGGGAACCATTCTGCTGACACTGTGGCGGGCATACGTTTGCTGCAATTTTGCACTTTTTAGTCCCTGTTGTGTGCAGGGTAGTACTTTCATCTTTTAAAAAAAATTGCTTGTGATTTTAGCCGACTTGATTTTACTTCCTGGTTACTTGACTGGACTTTCTAGAGGCAGCATTCTATAGAGGCAGCTCTTTAGTGTTTGCACGTGCCCAGCCCATAAAATTACGGCCGCAGCGACATCAGCACCATTTAAAGTGTCTGGCTGAATGCATTTACAGCATAGTTGCCAGGGCTTTATCATCACTCAGACGTGCAAAGAGACTTAAAATGTTTACAGAAGGGGTCACTGGCAGAAATATAAACCCTCTCTCCTCGCCTAAGCAAGGGTGAGGGGAGGCATTTACTGCTCATTTGCCAAGATGACTTGCTTGTTACACGCCTTAATTAAAAAACTCATACCACAGTACTGAATATTTAATCAATGTTGCCAAAGAACCACCTGTGTCGCAGAAGTCTAATTTACGTATTGCATCTAAATTGGGCAATGATATGTTCTGCGCCTATTGTGTCTATTTCTGACTAGGCGCGGGCGGAGAACTCCGCTCCGCCAGCGGAGTCTGCGGAGATTTCCCTACTCCGTGCTCTGCTGAGAATGCGGAGTAGGGAAAACAACTCTCACTCCGCAGCGGAGCGGAGTTAGCCAGCCCCCCGCCAAATTGGCCCCCCACCTCCACCCCAACTAATAATATACTACTGACAACATAATTTAAAAAGAATAAAAGTCACTTACCTTATTGCGGCGTCCCCGGGCTGCCCTCCTCCTCCTCGCCGTACATCTTGCGCGAACTGCGCATGCGCGCGCGCCGTAATAAGGTAAGTGACTTTTATTCTTTTTAAATTATGTTGTCAGTAGTATTTTAATTTAGGAGGGGTGGAGGCGGGTGGCGGAGCGTAGCGGAGTTCCACGGAGTTTCCCCCCAACTCCGTGGACCTCCGTGTAGTTGCACTCTGCAAGCTCTGCCCGGGGTTATTTCTGACTTGACAGAGGTGTACGTTGGTATTTCCTTCACCAAAACGTTTTTTGGGGAGGTAAAAAAAGTACATTTCTATATACACAAGCAAACAGTTTTCTCATAAAAAAAACTCATAACACCTTTAGGTAGTTTCTTTGACTCATATTACACAACTGTGATCCAGCAGAAGTGGTGTAAATTTTATAATCATTCACAATATCTCCAATATATTATGAACCAAATGCGCAATCATTTTCTATAACCAAGAGTTTGGGCCCATAGAAACTCTATAACATCTTACAAATGATGAGGTCCTCCGATAGATCTTTGTAAGAGCTAATAAGGACTCAGATAATTAGAGACAGATGCTATTTCCTTCATGAGGACCTGTAATGAAGAAAATGCCTAACCAACAACAATAGTCAAGATACGTATCATGTCAAATAAACGCATCAATAAAGACAATCTCTGTATATTTATCTCTGTATATTTATCAAGGTACTTTATCTAAATCATCAAATATGAATGGTCAATACACAAGAATATATCAGAAAGTCAGTACTTTTGTTATTTCAATGATTACAGATAAAATCACAACAGAAAATACAGATCATGGTAAATACATCAAAAAGCAATAACTAGCTTGAGGAGAGAGAGACAAAAGAAAGATATACATTGCATTTTCAGTATGCAATACGAGATTCATACGAGCCTAAGATCAATGAGCTAATGCACAGCGTGCAATAGTCTGAAATAGCCAACCCTTCAGCCGAAAAGGTATAGCTTGTGCAACATCACCAGCCGATGAAGTGCAAGGTAATCAGGATAGTTCAGTTCAGGAGAAAATCAAAGTTTGGACCGACAGCATGTCACGCCCAGAACTGCAAGGATAATAGCCAGTCAGCCAGAATAGCGTCAGAAGCAGGGCAAAAGCATGAGCATAAGAGGCTCCAATAGTTATTTTCCCACGGAGTAGTTATACCTCAAAATGTTCACAATTCCAGCCCCCAAATGTAGCCTTTTCACTGTTTTACACGATTCCCTTGGTTAGAATCCATGGTGTGATCGTTCTCCAGCCTAGTTCATCCGGCATTTTAACAAGATGGTTTTTGTTCATTCGCAAAATGTCAAGTCACCTCGGAAGTAGGAAACACATCGAAACTTCTTCATATCCACGCGCTCGCTTCCACATCAGCTTGCAACATAGTCGACACAATTATTATTAGAAAGAAATACTCTAACCGTAGGAAGGAAACTCTAGTGATATGATAAACTTTCATGACTGAAGCAAAGAGATCAGCATTTTAGAAATAACGAAGTACAAAATACATTCTTCTGAGGCCTACATTAGGAAAGAAAAATAACACTAACAGGTTTGAGACCTACATGGAAAGACCACAAATCATCATTTTCAAAATAATAAAACACACCATTATTAATAATATATAAGAAAAATAGAGAAAGGATAAGAAACTATATAATGAAAAACATTATTTCAATTAAACTCATGAGCATCGTCTGATTTCGACTTAACAAAATATAAGCAATCACTTTTCCAATATGATTTTCATGATCAGAGAAAACATAAGAAAGAAATATTTTACTTTAAGCATTTTCATTATCATATTTTCAATAATTCTACTTGCAAGTTACTTTCGCACTCTAAATGTGTTGTTTTACTCTTGCACGTTTTCACGTTGCACTATTTTTAAAACTCTCATGTGTTTTGAAAATCACCACACTGTTAGTAATATATAAATTAAATATTAGTACACACTTAATGAGCAGACTTGTTCAAGCAAGATAATTCTCAAATAATCATGCTCCATCAAGCCCCCATCTGATGGCAAATCAAGCCATCACACGATCCACATAATCTGATTACGATCTGAGTATCTCAGAATGCACTTGTTCTCATCTGCTGTTCTCATCTGCTTAAGCCTAACACTCTCTATATCTTTTAATACTTCATAATAAGCAACCTTTTTGTCTTCCAACACTATTTAGTTGCTTTTCCTTTTTCTTGCTCTTCACTTTGTCTCTTCTGCTTTGCACTTACAACATCTTTATATCAGTATTACGATCAGTATGCCAGTAGCAATAGTGATTATTGGTGTTAGTATTTGTCCTAACAAGCTGTTACTTAGTGCTGTAAACCAATTACCTACCAAGGAAAACCCTTACCAAGTTTTACCCATGCACGATCTACTTTTAGTTCTGTCAAATCATTACGCAAATGAGTAATGTTACTTATATATCCCTCCAAGTCTCTGCTTTTGTCAGGGATATAAGTGCAACATTGTTGAATTTTCAGCATACTACATACTCTGCTCTCTTTTGCCAATAATACATCAATGGCAAGCCTATTTTGCAAAACCATTGATCTCATAGCAACCATTTCAGTAGCAATCATTAAGAACCCACCAGCAGTATCCATTGATAAATGATCAACCACAGTAGACAACTTTGTAATCTTATGTGAGTTCAAAATCACTCCCACTGAAGGTATTAATGCACCAAATATATCACCCACAATTTCTGCAGCACTTATTCCCCTTTTATTCCGTTAGTTTCTTTTCATTGGTTCCATGATTTTCATTCACGTGGTAGATTTTAGGAAAAACTATGCCCACATAACATCCATACCAATGTTGTGGCAATCTATAATAAGCATTTTTACCACACACATAATAAACTCCAGGATAAACTGGATCAGTACCACCTCTCAATCCCCAACCCCCATAATTATGAAGGTATGTTCACATTCACTAGAGCCAATGAAATAATTGTTATATTCAGGCTTTTGTCTTAGTAAGCAAAGCTTCCCTTTGTGATGCCAATCCAGAGTCATTGCAGCATATGTCTCACCGTTCTTATAATCACCCTCCCTATGAGCCTATGGAGGTATATTAGTCTTTTGTTCTGCAGCTTTTCTCTTAAACTCTTGTCGCCTATCTTCTACAGTATTTATAAACTCTATTTCTACACTGCGTAAACTAAATGTCAGATTATTTCTGTGTGCGTGTACAGTATCTATTGGCTTAGTAGTATGAAAGAAATCACCCATATACTCTGCATCTTTTGCACTAGTCACTATATTCATATTCTTCTTAATAGGAACTTCTGAAAAAACTAAACCAAAATTAGAGTAGAAGTATTGAAACTGCTCCTTGCCATAGAATAAACTTGTTAGTACACTACATGAAATTCCATACGTTAAAGGAAGGTGGTGATAGGTCACCCCTTCTGACACATACAAGGGTAATTGCATACACACATAACAATCTCTTGCGTCCATAGTATCAACATACTCATACAAAATTTTAGTAAAAACATTTAGCGAAAAGTCACTAATAGAATTATCTTGGTGTAAGTCATTCCCTGTTAGTTTTTTAATATTAATCTCTGGATCCTCTTTAAGGACTTTTGCTACTTCGGTTTTTGTATTTACATAATCATTAGTAGGATTGACAGGATACATAAAATAAGGCACAATTAGTACTAACACTAACCAGACAAACAATATAACGAGAACACATATAAAGAAAGCGTTAAGACACCTTCACCTAATTAAGCTTTGATTTTGATTTCCAGTCTCAGTTCTATCCATTTCATAAGCAAAAGGGAAAAAATGTATTAAACAAATTCAGAAAAATGTAAAAATAATTTTCAATCAGCTTGGATTAGCAATAGTTTTGTATATCAGCAAAGTTTTTTTTCTTCTAGAGTAGCAAGTTTTTTTCTAGAGTAGCAAGGTTTCTTTTCTAGAGTAGCAAGGTTTGTGTATTGCACACTTTCTGAGCTTCAGGTCACGGCCTTATTTTCAAATCTCCTCTCTTTTTTTTCGCACCCTCTTTTCTCCAGTTCATTTAGGGTGGCTCATATGATGAGTTGTCTTTGGAACAAAACACAATGAATTCTTTTTTCCAATCATTTGTGGCAGCAGCCAAATACGTCCATTCAGGTGCTGTGTACTGTTTACTTGGAATACATGCTCTTTTTGTTCTGCGTATTGTGTTTTCTTCTCCGTCTGTTTGAGTAGAGACTTTAATTACAGTTGCTGGAATCTTTTCATTCAAAGTATATTTCAACTGCTTAAATCCTTCAGGCCATTTATCATCTTTTCTTGCTCGTTTTCCGGAAACACTGTCTACTCCTCTTGATTCGAGACTCCGCTTAGCTGATTCCCTTTTTTCTTTTTCTCTGTCTCTTTCAGGGACCAACTCTCTTTCAGCTTCGACAGTGACAGTGTTGCGAGACCCAGTAGCGTGCACCCACTGTACTTGATTCTCAGTCTGTTCAGGCTCTCTTTGCTCACCTGCGATTGACTCTGTGCTTTCAAGTGGACATGGGTCTCGACGAGTGTAGGCTGCATGAATCCAGTTAGGCAAACCACCACATTTAACTGCTGTTGTTGTCACAAGGATCACTTGATATGGCCCACGCCAACGAGGTTCCAAACAAGACTTCCTCACATGTTTCTTGACAGACACCCACTCTCCGGGGCTCAAATCATGTGTCTGTTCTTGTTGGACAGTAGTTGTGACTTCTCCCACCTGGTGAGACACAGAACTCACTACGTCAGCCAATCCTTTACAATAATCGAGCACTAAATCATCAGATATGTTCACAAGTTGATTTGATGGGACTGTTGGCTGTCTCATAGCCATCCCCATAACGATTTCATGAGGGGACAGTCCAGTTCTTCTGTCTGGGATACTTCTCAAACTCATCAATACCAATGGTAACGCATCATGTCATTTCAGTGTTGTGGGTGCACAAACCTTTGCTAGTCGTGATTTTATTGTGCCGTTTACTTGCTCGACCACACCAGATGCCTCAGGTCGATAAGCACAATGCAATTTTTGCTCAATTTGTAAGGCAGCACAAATCATTCGAACCACTTCGTTATTAAAATGAGTTCCTCTATCTGATTCTAACGAGACTGGAAATCCAAATCTTGGAATGATCTCTCTAAGTACCAGTTTAGCAACAGTTAGGCTGTCATTACGCCTTGTTGGGCATGCCTCAACCCAGCGTGAAAACAGACACACAATCACCAAAACATACTTTAAACCGTGGCAAGGAGGCATCTAAATAAAATCCAACTACATACTCTTAAATGGACCTTCTGCTTTTCCAATTTGACCCAAAGTAACAACTGTCTTTCTTCCTGCATTTTGCTGCTAACATGTCACACATCTTTGACACAGACTCTCTGCAATGACTCTAAATTTTGGATTAAACCATGTCTGTTTGAAAAGTCTAATCATAGCATCTCTGCCTACGTGTGTCGGACCATGACAAACTCTTGCCATTTGTGATAACAAACTAGCCGGCAATATTGGTCTTCCATCTGTGTAAACCCACACTTCATCATCTGCTCTTCGTGTACATCCTGCTTTGATCCACCCTTCTGTTTCTGTTTGCTAGCAGCATCTTGTAATTCTCTAATTTCCTCCCATGTTTCAAAAGTTGAGAACATTAACTTTCATTCTGCTTGAGTAGATCGTTCTTTAAAATGTTCCCCATTGATTGTATATGAATTTGAGCACAAAAGCGCACAATTTCTTCACCATATATGACCAGATTTATGTGCTGGACATTTCACCACCCCAATTTGGGCTGGCAATTGTAGTGCCATCAATAGGTCTTTCACACACTCTCCGTTTCATATAGGTGAACCCGAAGAGGTCATAAAACCACGTTGGGACCACAACTGCCCAAAGTCATGCACCACCCCAAAACCATATTACCATCCATAAATAGAGTTACCCGCATTTACTTTGCTATACAACATGCGCAATCAATTCTGCCACTTGTGCTGAACTCACTCCTTTCAACCATGATGCTTCAACGACACTCATCACTGTACAAATCGCATATGCAGCTCGCAAGGTACCCTCAGAATCTCTCAAGCATGATCCATCCACAAACAAAACAAAATCAGATTCAGGTAATGGAGTATCCTGTATATCAGGTCTTGGTTTTAAACATAATTCAGTCACATCCAAGCAATCATGATCTGCTTCATCCACCACCACTTCACAACTAGGAATTGGTAAAAAGGTAGCTGGATTCAGACTTGTGCATCTTGTCACAGACACATTTTCCGCACCCAAAATCACCTGCTCATATTTTGTTAACTGACTGCTTGTAAGATACTGTATGCGAGTTCTTATTAACAAAATCTCAACTGAATGTGGCACATACAATTTCAACGGATGTCCCATTACAATCGTTTCACTCTGTTCCAAACTCATACAAGTAGCAGCAACTGTTTTCAAACAACCAGGTAAGGCAGCAGCCACAGGATCCAAAGTGGCTGAAAAATATGCCACTGGACTGCATGCTGTTCTGTGCATTTGCGTCAGAACTGAAAGTGCACAGCCATCATGTTCGCTACAAAATAGTGCAAAATCCTTATTGAAGTCTGGCATCCCCAATGCGGGTGCTCGACACAAACTGTCTCGCAGCTCAAGAAATGCTTTCATGCATTCATCATCAAGATGTACGGGATCTGACACATCTTTGTGTGTCAGTCTTTGCAATGGCTTGGCTATCAGTGAAAAAAATGGGATCCACTTCCTGCAATATCCAACCATTCCCAGAAACATTCGAACTTCCTTCTGTGTACTCAGCGGATTCATTTGCAAAATGGCATTGATCCGATATTGAGACACTTTCCTGATTCCTTTCTCAATGTTGTGACCCAAATAAAGAACTCCTTTTTGACAAAATTGCAGTTTTGCCGGTGACACTTTATGCCCACCTACTGCTAAATGGTTCAGTAGAGCAATCGTATCAGTAACACATGCTTCTTTAGTTCCCGACGCAACCAACAAGTCATCTATGTATTGCACTAAAACTGAATTATTAGGCATTACCAATGACTCTAAACATTTCTTCAATATCTGATTGAAGATTGAGGGGCTCTCTGTATACCCTAGAGGAACTCGGCACCATGCCAAGACATGGTTTCCGAACCGGAACGCAAATAAATATTGACTATCCGGATGCAAAGGTATTGAGAAAAAAGCTTGGCAGATCAATCACTGAAAACCATTCTGCTTCACAAGGAATTTGATAAAGAATCACAGCTGGATTTGGCACTACTGGACAACAAGGTATTACAATTTGATTTATTTTCCTAAGATCCTGCACTATTCTATATTTCCCGTTAGGTTTGCGAATACCCATAACAGGTGAATTGCATGGACTCCCTAGATTCTCTTTTAGAATACCTTGTTCAATTAACATTTCAATCACAGGTGTTACTCCTGCAATTGTTTCAGAACTCATTTTGTAAGCTGGTGTTCTTGGAAATTCTGCATCTGGTTTAACCGTAATCTGAATTGGAGCTACTCCTTTCATCAAACCAATGTCTTTCCCTGAAAAATCCCACACATAGAAAGCACTGTATCTCTTAATTCAACAGGCAAATCATTCATTGTAAATAAAGGATACAAATCATTCACCTCTGTTCCCTGTCTTGCCATTTTAAAAACTACATCTTCATCTTTTGTATGAAATGCTATTCCATCTTGTGTACAGTAAATGGAGCAATTCATCTTGCACAGCAAGTCCCTTCCTAATAGATTAACTAGACTTGTGTTCACACACCACAAATCTGAGTAAATCCTGAAATCCTCCAATCTGTATTTTCATTGGTTTAGTCACTGGGGTCTTGATCAATTTGTTCGAAACAATTACAACTTGGATACTTTCTCCCGAGAGGGGTAGGTTGGGAATTTTCACCAGTATCTACGAGGAACGTAATTGTATTTCCGTCAACCTCACCATCCACATAGGCACCACACTGATCTACCTCTAAGGATTCGCCAAGCACGCACTCCTCCTCCCCCCCTCAGGCGCCGTCATTGAGATGTATCTGAATCATTTCCATCCAACTGCATCAAATATTGTGAAGACACCTGCACATTTCAATGTAATTGTTCATTTGTATGAAAACCAACATTCACATTGTATTTCTGTACTTGACCATTCATATTCTGCATAGGAGCTTGAGGTATCTGCTGACCTGTCCTCTGCCAACTGCCATCTGTTGATTCTGATTCTGTTGATTCATTTGCATCTGATTCATTCCATTTACTCCTGTGTCACCTGTATTTGCTTGTATGCTTTTATACTCGCGCTTCCAATGTCCCAACTTGTCGCACGCGTGACAAGGAAACTTCTTTTTCATCTCCTCTATATTACCTCCTCAACCTTTTCCCTGTGGAATCGGTATCATTTGCGTCACAGTATTTCCATCTGACACTACACCTCTCATACCAGTAGTAGTCTGACCATTTCCCTGATATGCCTCTGTAAAATCTGTATTCATATTAAAAAATCCTCCTTTCTTTGCTGCTTTCATCTGAGCCAACATCAATTTCTCCTTTAACTTTTTATGTCGCGACTCAATATCATCACCACAATATTTCACATAACGAAGAATCTCATCGATCGATTTACTCTGCCAACAAATTAAATGCTGCTGAATTAAAGCACTTATTTCTGGTCTCAATCCATAGACAAACCTATACACAAAATGTTCCATAACTTTTTCAGTGATATTCTCAATTCCACTGTACTGTTTAAACACTTGTAAAAGCCTTTCATGGTATGCATGCACTGACTCTTTCAATTCCTGAGTAGTCCTGCCTATTCTCAGCCAATCTGTTTCCTTTGGTGACATTTTTCCCTTCAAATATGTAATGACCTGATTATACTTTTTCATGACTTCTTCAGATGGTGCTCCTGTCTTTGGATCTCTTGGATATTCTTCTTTTGGCCAATCTACAGCAATTTTACACTTGACCCACAAATCAGCCGGAACTACAATATCAAACAAGCCATCCAAATCTTTCCACAAAACGTTTGACACCTTGACAAACCTCTCCACTTGTTTGTACCATTCCATTCTCTCAACCTAGGAAAATCATTCGTAAATGATAATATATCCTGCCTTGACCAAGGGACGTGAACAAACCCACCTCCTGGTACTTTTCTCATAGAATATACTGTCACATCAGCTGTTTCAGCTCCTGTCTCCCTCACAGGATACAGTGGTAAAGCCACTGGTCACTATTGTATCCTCCTTCTTTTTTGCCCATCTGCCTTCCCAACGATCTAATTCACCCCACACTTTAGAGTGTTAATTAACTCTTTGATCTGCGGGCGCTTTCCTGAAACATTCAAACTGTCAAAATCT
This sequence comes from Calotriton arnoldi, assembly GCA_963921515.1. NCBI lineage: Eukaryota > Metazoa > Chordata > Amphibia > Caudata > Salamandridae > Calotriton > Calotriton arnoldi. The sequence goes on along the minus strand of CAWUFW010011781.1, from coordinate 95,733 downwards.
TTGTCGCTAAAGTCTAAACTATATGTCTTTTGTAAATCTTTGGACTTCTCTATGCCAACTCCATATGTTTGTGCAACTTCAGTAAACTTCTCATGTAAATTCCTCGCTCTCCGTGTAATATTCTTACACATGAAAAGCAATTCTTCCTTCCGATAATTACCTAATCTCTCTGGACTAATCGTTCCCAAGATCAACTCTTCCAAATCTGCTTTTAACTTGCTCACATCTATACTTGAGTTATTGTTCTGTAAGCTACAACCAGGCGCTATTTCTTTTATCCATTCGTCTAGTGCTGCCGGAGAAGGACCTAATGATCTTTGAGTATTTTCACCAGTTTCACCTGTTCTTGACCCTCCTGATGTAGGTGTCACCCTTTTCTCAATCTGCAACGTCCTTCTTGAATCTACATATGCACCTCTCTTTGGGGTTTCAACTGATTTTTCTGAGATACAAATTAATGGTTCTGATTCTTCTCCTGTAACTACACTCACATTTGCTCCACTATTCTCAATCAATCATCGATTATCCACATTTATTTTTCTCAAAACTGTATGAACTCTACTCATATTTCTATCTGGTATTGTTAAAGCATGTATTCGAGAAACTCCTCGTCCATCATTGTATAATGGAACAATTGGACCAATAGTCACTGGGACTGACAAAACATCTGGGTTCATCGGTGTTACTATTCTCGATAATTCCTCTCTATCTGGAATCTGATTCTGTCTTAAGGGCGTTTTTTTGTGTCTTTTCTACATGAACTAATGGAGCACTTGGTAAAGAATTTGTCTCCACTGGAATCTGTTCCTCATGATAAGGCGGAGTTCTATTCATCAATAACTCATTCAAAAATTCATCATCTATGTCATCAGTTCCCACAGCAAATTCAATATTTCTAGATTTTTGGTCTTCAACATTCTTCTTTTTCTCCTTACATTTTTCTCCCTCATTAGTCTCAGATACGATAACTGGAAACATTCGTGTTCCTTCAGCTATATCTTTTCTCCACATTTTCTTCTGAGCATCACACTTCACTTCTGAATATCTACTCACAGTATTCTTGTATCTAGTCTGATACCTTTCTCTTTCGTATGCCTCATGTTCCCATTCTTCAAGAGCTTCATACTGTATAGGTCTAGGATTAGGTCTCAAATTATTCATTTGTTTCCTTAAATTTTCTAAAATTCCAGGATTAAAAGTCCCATTCTCTGGAACTGCTTAATTGTCATCTCGCTCGGTATACTTCATCCAATTTTCTAACCATGTACACCTATGATAACCCCTTTCCGATGACATATATGAGGCAGGAGTCCCTTCAGGAGCCACAGGAATTCCTTCTCTAATGGGTATCAGCTCATCTTTACTAAACAAGGTTTTCAACAACTTAAAAAACTTCATGATTCTCTACGCTAAAAGTAAACTATATAAGGAAAAATCTCCAACAATTCTTTTTCTGTGTTATGATTCTCTGCTACCAATCAGAATTATTCATGCTGTCCAATCCCAGCGCGACTCACACTAACCAACCTATACCAGTGCGGCACCTAGTGATGATTTCTCAGCAACCGACCAATACCAGCGCGGCACCTAGTGACGTCAGCTTAACTCCTGCGACTGACCCTCCCTTTACAAAATCAGTGTCAGCATCTTTACAAAGTCTTTGACAAGACAAAAACAACATGAAAACAACTTGTCTGCTCCACTAAAAGAAAAATGATAGAACCTAACACTCTAAGAATTCTTTTACTTCAAGCAAATTCTCTACCAGCGCGATTTTACTCTCACTCGAGTAAAAACTCTCAAGATCCCTCCAGATGCGCTTTCTGAAGCAATCCTAAAAATCTTCACTATTCACACTTTAAGATTCCCTGTGCAAGTACCGACAAGACCATTGCTCAGCACTGCATCAACAGTAGATAACACACTTAGTGTATGCCACACTAAGACTGCCCTTAGGCTTTATCCCAGGATCTTAGGCAAATGACGGACCCGTTACTTCCATTAAGGTCAATGACGGACCACAACATAGAACATAAAGGTACGAATTTATAGTCAGTCAATGTCTCTTAATTCCGCATCTTCATTACCTAGTATATTTAGTCTAATTAACCATCTGATAATGCTACCAGAAAACTGATCCAGCGGAAGCGGTGTAAATTTTATAATATTCACAATATCTCCAATATATCATGAACCAAATACGCAATCATTTTCTATAACCAAGAGAGTTTGGGCCCATAGAAACTCTATAACCTCTTACAAATCATGAGGTCCTCCGATAGATCTTTGTAAGAGCTAATAGGGACTCAGATAATTAGAGACGGATGCTATTTCCTTCATGAGGCCCTGTAATGAAGAAAATGCCTAACCAACAACAATAGTCAAGATACGTATCATGTCAAATAAACAAATCAATAAAGACAATCTCTGTATATTTATCAAGGTACTTTATCTAAATCATCAAATATGAATGGTCAATACACAAGAACACATTAGAATGTCAGTACTTTTGTTATTTCAATGATTACAGGTAAAATCACAACAGAAAATACAGATCATGGTAAATACATCAAAAATCAATAACTAGCATGAGGAGAGAGAGAGACAAAAGAAAGATATACATTGCAATTTCAGTATTCAATTTCAGATTCATATGAACCTAAGATCAATGAGCTAATGCACAGCGTGCAATGGTCTGAAATAGCCAACCCTTCAGCCGAAAAGGTATAGCTTGTGCAACATCACCAGCCAATGAAGTGCAAGGTAATCAGGATAGTTCAGTTCAGGAGAAAATCAAAGTTTGGACCCACAGCATGTCACGCCCAGAATTGCAAGGATAATAGCCAGTCAGCCAGAATAGCGTCAGAAGCAGGGCAAAAGCATAAGAGGCTCCTAATAGTTATTTTCCAACAGAGTAGTTATACCTCAAAATGTTCACAATTCCAGCCCCCAAATGTATCCTTTTCACAGTTTTACATGATTCCGTTGGTTAGAATCCATGGTGTGATCGTTCTCCAGCCTAGTTCATCCGGCATTTTAACAAGATGGTTTTAGTTCATTCGCAAAACGTCATGTCACCTCGGAAGTAGGAAACCCATTGAAACTTCTTCATATCCACGCGCTCACTTCCACATCAGCTTGCAACATAGTCAACACAATTATTCATAGAAAGAAATACTCTAACCGTAGGAAGGAAACTCTAGTGATATGATAAACATTCATGACTGAAGCAAAGATATCAGCATTTTAGAAATAATGAAGGACAAAATACATTCTTCTGAGGCCTACGTTAGGAAAGAAAAATAACACTAACAGGTTTGAGGCGTACATGGAAAGACCACAAATCATCATTTTCAAAAGAATAAAACACACCATTATTAATAATATATAAGAAAAATAGAGAAAGGATAAGACACTATTTAATGAAAAACATTATTTCAATTAAACTCATTAGCATTGTCTGATTTCGACTTAAAATATAAGCAATCACTTTTCTAATATGATTTTCATGATTAGAGAAAACATAAGCAAGAAACATTTTACTTTAAGCATTTTCATTATCATATTTTCTATAATTCTGCTGGCAAGTTACTTTTGCACTATATTCTTTAGTGCATTTAATAAGTTTCTCTCTTGTGACATAAACAACTCCTCATAACACCAGTTTGCAACCCTTCTGCATGCTTTTCATTGCAGTTGATTTTGACTCTAAATGTGTTTTTACTCTTGCACGTTTTCACGTTGCACTATTTTTAAAACTCACGTGTTTTGAAAATCATCACACTGTTAGTAATATATAAATTAAATATTAGTACACACTTAATAAGCAGACTTGTTCAAGCAAGATTATTCTCAAATAATCACGCTCCATCAACTGCTCACCATCTTAAAACTTACCCCCCAAAAAATTAGAATCACATAGGTGAAACCTAATGCATTTACCAATGCTTGTTTAGGGGGGTAGCCCCCCACTACCTCCCTTCGCCCGTGCCCTCTGACCACTCTTCAGTTCCCACCTTGCCCATGGGCATTTCACCACCTGCAACTGCAGCGCTGTTTAATTAGGCGCTGCAGTGCAGGCAGCAAAACTCTAATCGACAAATGACGTGAAAGAAAGTCTGCACACCCTTTCTGAAAGCACACAATACCAGTATGTGTAATTTTAATACTGTCACAAAAAACTCTTGGGGCCTGATTCACAGAACCAACTTACGTCAAAATCCTAAACTTACAACAATTTTGGTATTTACAGAATGAACTTACACATTTGGGTATTCACAGAATGAACTTACACATTTGGGTATTCACAGAATGAACTTACACATTTGGGTATTCACAGAATGAACTTACTACCATTTTGGTATTCACAGAATGAACTTACTCATTTTGGTATTCACAGAAGGCACTTACTCATCAATGAGTAAGTGCCTTCTGTGAATACCAAAATGTGTAAGTTACACAAAATGAGTAAGTTACACAAAATGTGTAAGTTACACAAAATGTGTAAGTTACACAAAATGAGTAAGTTACACAAAATGTGTAAGTGCCTTCTGTGAATACCAAAATGAGTAAGTTCATTCTGTGAATACCAAAATTAGTAAGTTCATTCTGTGAATACCAAAATGAGTAAGTTCATTCTGTGAATACCAAAATGGTAGTAAGTTTAGGATTTTGTCGTAAGTTAGTTCTGTGAATCGGGACCTTGGAATGCAAATACCTTTGACACAGTTTGCAACCGAACTTTTAAACAACTGATCTGGTAATAATTTGATCAACCGCTGGAGGATGAAAGGGAGTGTTCCTATTTATCAAAAAGAGAGGGGGGGACGGTGGGAGCTGATTGTTAGGTCCAGTGACCCTTGCTCCCGATTGGTAACTGGTATATAAAGGGGGGTCACTGTTCCTTAAGAGGAGAGTTCAAAGTGGAGAAAGAAAAAGGAAAAAGGAAAAAGTGTCCTGTGCTACTCTATGTGTGGGGACAGTGTGTCCTCATCATGATGCCCTCACACACCCCGAAGGATGTCATGCTTCATCATTGGGCTTTTTGCTCCTCGTCGGGTCGGCGCTGCAATGCCCTAAGGGTCCCCCGAAGGGTCTCTTTTTCGGAGATCATTTTGATGAAACAAGCCGTTAGGTGCGTGCGTGTGAGTGGAAGTGAGGTCTCAACTAGTGTGTTAAAAAATGACTGGAGGGAGAGTGGCTATTATTTATTAAAGTGGTCCCTCTGTCATTAGTAAAAGGTGTGTGGTGCTGCTAGTGGGATATTATGTCCCTCAGTAGCTAGATATGAGTCCTTAGTGGGTGTCTCTAGTGGTCGACATGTTTCGCGCTATCTGTGGCCTCTGGAGGAGATCCAAAGCGCTTCTTCAGGACCAGGTTGAGTTTAAATAAAGTATCACTAGCGGCCTAAATTTTTCAGTGCCGCCAGGTTGATGGAAAGGAGTGGCGTCTCTGAAAAGAGAAAGGGGTAGGACAGAATATGGGTATAGCTCTAATGTCAAAAATGTGTATAGTCCAGGTCTGCCATTGGGGGGGCCTGGTGCATATTACCATTAGCGTGAGACTTATCGCTATAGGTCAGCATGGGTGTATGAATATCTATATTGTGTTATTATTTACAATGATGTAAAAAAATTGAAAAGATAATAAGTAAATGAATGCAAAGAAAGAAAGAACATAATCAACATGTAGAACATCGAGGATGAGTTTGTCGCTCTTTGGTCACAAGTATCATGCAGTGCTGTATCCAGTAGTAATTGGTCTATACACGACTTATACCGAGTGGATAATCGGTGAAAAGTTGTCTTGGTAAGGAGTTTGAAAAAATGTAGTTAAAGGTTAAAAGTAGAAACTATGAATATCACTAGAGGGGCCCCACCATTGATGGCAAACCTAAGGACACTGTTCCTGTTCATAATAAATGAAAAACATAATCCTCACCCCTTGTTTCTATAATTATGGCCTCATGAGATCAGTGAGTTCCGATGGGAACTGTAAAACAACAGGGAAGGACGCATTGTTTACAAATTACATTCATTGTAAAAATCACGTTATCAATGTTCACAAACAGAAAAGGAAAATCACACAGTGGTCCTCATTTGTGATTTTTACCCTGCAAACTAAGAAAAAATAGGAAAATTCTTTGGGTTCTCGTATTGTATTGATGTCATAGATCGAGAGATTCACAAATTGTGCATGTCACACTCGGGCACTGCAAGGGAGAGGAAGGAAAAGGAAGAACATACTAGCGTTATATTTATCTTACTTCTCTCACATTTATCCTGGGAGTGGTGGAGAGTTTAGTTCAGGCCCAGTGTTTCTTTTCTCAAAGGAAAAGATTTAAAGACTAGGAAGTGACAAAGCGCAAGAGTTATCCTTGTAGTACTCACGGTTCTCCCATTCAGCTGTGCTGCTCCACCTGCATGCCTCTCTCTGTCTCCGCCGGTATTCAAGCAGTTTTTGCCGCCCTTTTTATAGTGAGAGTATGCTACTAATTAAGGAGTTAATAGGAGAGTGTATAGTGTTGTGTTTGGGTGCCATCTTGTAGCGGATGGTTTTATTGTAAAATCGTCTTAAGTCCTGGTATATTGTGATCATCGTTGGCCTTGTATGTCACGTGACTCATGATTTATGACATTTGAATACCACCGGAGTGGTTTCTAGGAGATTGATCTAGATTTTGGTTGTTATTGACATAATTGTTTTTCTACTACGCTAATCCAAAATTGGTCGTTTTTTGGGGGGCCATTTTGAAGTGGTGTTTTTGGTTACTATATTTGTTCCTAGTTGGGCATAGAGTTGTCTTTTTCACAGATTCCGCTTCTGGTTACTTTGTATGTCCAAAAATTTCGGATATATGTCATGATAAACTGCTGGGGTTTGTTAAAATATTGATATATACAGGTAGGGTGATTATGGTAGTTTTACCATCGGTATGTTTATCGTACTAATTCAATCCAGGGTATTTCATCATTTAGGCCCTTGGTGTTAGTCCGTAAGCGGTGGACCCATCTTTGTTCTTTTTGGAAGAGTGTTCTGGTTGACCATGCAGGATTTGATTCTATGATAGTCCAGTTTACTTGATCTGGTGTGTGCCCAGTCTCGATATAGTGTCTGCTCATTTTGGTGGTATTCTTTTTACATCGTATATTACTTCTGTGTTCGTTTATGCGTGTTCTTATGGCTCTGGTTGTCATTCCTATGTATAAAAGATCGCATGGACATTTTACCATGTAGACACAGTTCCTAGTATTGCAATTAATGTGCTTTTTTGCGTCCACTCCTGATTGTTCATTTGTAAAGTTTTTGTATGTTTTGTCAAGGGGCAGATGCTGCACGTGCCGCATGGGTAATGTCCTTTTACTGTTGGTAGGTCCCACAGTGTCCTTTGAGTGTCCAATTGTCTGTTTTGGGGTCTCGTGTGGATAATCATATTTTTGATATTCTGTGTTCGTCTAAATGCGAATCTTGGGCATTCCATTTGTGTTCCCCCTGCGTGTAGGATATTCCAGTGTTTCAGTAAGATCTTTTTACTTGATTAGATTGGGGTGTGTAGGTGGTTACACATGTTATTGTATCATCGTTTTGTTTTTCCACAGTTTCTACCAGAGCTTCTCGGTGGTTGTTACGTGCGCGTTTTTATGCCTTCTTTATAATCCTCTTGGGATAGTTCCTCTGTTCCAGGTTATGGCTAAGTTCTGCTGCTTGTGCATCGTAGTCCATGGTGTTGCTGCAATTTCTTCTGAGCCTTAAGAATTGCCCAAAGGGGAGATTCTCTCTGAGGGCTTTTGTATGATGGCTGTCAAAGGTAAGCAGACTGTTTCTGTCAGTAGGTTTCTTGTATGTTTTCGTCAGTAGTTTCCCATCCTTCAGAATGATTAGAAGGTCCAGAAAGGGGATCTCTTCACTTGAGGAGGTCAGGGTGAATTTAAGGAAAGGGTCCTGGTCGTTGATCCAATTGTGTAATTCTATGCAACGTTCCTTTGTGCCTGTCCATAGTATGAGCATATCGTCTATGTACCGCTTCCACTCTTTTATTTCTGGTTTAAAAGGGTTGGACAGTGGCAGGATATGAGTTGCCTCGAAGTAAGCCATATATAGGCAGGCTAGACTTGGCGCGAAAGTACTGCCCATACAAGTTCCGTGGATTTGTTGGTAATGTTGATCTTGGAATTTGAAAAAGTTGTTCTTCAGTGCTATTTCCGCACATTCCAGGATGAAGTTTGTCGGTTGTGGTTTTGTCGGATCATGGTTTCTCAGGCTTTCTTCAACTGCTCTTAGTGTTGCTTCTTGTGGGATGTTCGTATACAACGCCTCCACGTCGAGGGTTACTAGTAGCGCGATTTCCTCTGGATCTCCTATTTGTTCTATCAAGTTGATCGTTTCTTTGGTATCTTTGAGGTAGGATGGTGTTGCTTGTACCAGTGGTCGTAGGAAATGATCGCAGTATTGGCTGAGTGGTTCAAGGAGAGAGTTGATGCCGGATACTATCGGTCTGCCAGGTGGTGGTGTGATGTTTTTGTGGATTTTGGGTAGAACGTAGAAATATGGGGTTGTTGGTTGAGAGTTGACTAGGAATTCTGCTTCGTTCTTACTTATCCATCCATTTGTTCGTGCTTCACCTACTGAGATGGTGATTTTTCTAGTCAGGGAATCTGTCGGATCTGTGTCTATTTTGCGATAGCATCTGTTGTCAGCCAGTTGTCTGTGGCATTCATTGTTGTAGTCGTCAGTGTTAAGAATCACGATGGCTCCACGTTTATCTGCAGGTTTTATTCTGATAGATTCATCATTCTTTAGGTCTTGAAGAGCTTTTCTTTCCCTTGCGGGTAAGTTGTCAAAGGTTTTCTTTGGTTGAAGGTGACTTATGTCTTGTAGCACCGCTTTTTCATATGTGAGGATCTCTGCACTTGTCATCGCTGTTGTGGGTGTGAATTTGGATGGCTTCCGTAGGCCAGTATCTTTTGTGGGTATGTCCATATTGTTCATATCTTTTGTCTGGAAAAAGGATCTCAGACGCAGTTTCCTGAAGAAGGCATGTAGTTCACCAGTGAGTCTGAATTCATCCTCTCTCGGGGTGGGTACAAAGCCTAATCCCCTTTGTAGGGCTGATTCTTCTGTTTCTGTCAGGGTTCTGTTTGATAGGTTAACCACTAATTTTTCTTGGACTGGCTCCTTGTCCTGCGTTGTTCTTCATCCTCCAGCCATTGTACTTGTTTTTGTTCGATTTTCCGCCTGCCTCTTCCTCTGCCCCTGCCTCTGTTCCAAAAAGGAGGGCGTTGTTGTTGGTAGAATGGGAGAGGTGGTGGTGGGCCATGGTAGCCAGGATACCATGGTGGCGGTGTACCTTGATAGCCTGGCATTGGGTAGTTAAACATATGTGGTGTCGGTAGGATTCCTCGACCACCTTGGTGATTCTTCCAGCTATCATTGCTGGAGTTGCTGCTCGATCTCTTCGATCTGGTTGAGGTGGTTGATCCGTCGTCAGATGAGGTGTCGGTGATGTTGCTCACATAGTCTTCCCTGGTGTATGGATATATCTTCTCTCTCTCAAAATGTTTGATATCTTTCTGTAATTTTGATATCTTCTTCTGTAGAAGATATTCTTTGTGGTCATTCATTTCTGAGTTTATCTCAGCTAGTCGTGTTTTCCAAGTAGATATACTGATGGTTGTTTTCAGGGCATTTTCTGCGATAGTTATTTTAATTATCAGTGCTTCAGACAGGCGTTTTGCGGTATTAATTATGAGTACCAGTAGGTCGCGTGTGCATCTCCATGCCAGTTGGCTCCAGTCTTTTCTAAAGATTAGATCTTCTAGGAAGATTCTTGGTGCTATGTTCACAATGAGGCCATTTGGTGCTATATTGGCCCGTAGGTATTCCGTCATAATGGCCCCATGCATTGCTATTTTTACTTGTTGTTTCTTAAGGGCGGCTATGTTGTTCCAGTCGCCTTGTGGGGTGCTTGTTGATGCTAAGCCATCTATTCCTAACAGACTAGGTGTTCTCAAAATCTCTGATACTATGTCATCATCGAAACTTAAACCTGTTTGTTCTGCCATGTTGCAAAAACAGTGTGATTGAGTTATGAAAGAAACTAAAGGATGCAGATATAGATACGTCCCTCGGCTGAACCGCCATGCTAAATATTCCTATTTATCAAAAAGAGAGGGGGGGACGGTGGGAGATAATTGTTAGGTCCAGTGACCCTTGCTCCCGATTGGTAACTGGTATATAAAGGGGGGTCACTGTTCCTTAAGAGGAGAGTTCAAAGTGGAGAAAGAAAAAGGAAAAAGTGTCCTGTGCTACTCTATGTGTGGGGACAGTGTGTCCTCATCATGATGCCCTCACACACCTCGAAGGATGTCATGCTTCATCATTGGGCTTTTTGCTCCTCGTCGGGCCGGCACTGCAATGCCCTACGGGTCCCCGAAAGGTCTCTTTTCAGAGATCTTTTGATGAAACAAGCCGTTAGGTGCGTGCGTGTGAGTGGAAGTGAGGTCTCAACTAGTGTGTTAAAAAATGACTGGAGGGAGAGTGGCTATTATTTATTAAAGTGGTCCCTCTGTCATTAGTAAAGGTGTGTGGTGTTGCTAGTGGGATATTATGTCCCTCAGTAGCTAGATATGAGTCCTTAGTGGGTGTCTCTAGTGGTCGACATGTTTCGCGCTATCTGTGGCCTCTGGAGGAGATCCAAAGCGCTTCTTCAGGACCAGGTTGAATTTAAATAAAGAATCACTAGCGGCCTAAATTTTTCAGTGCCGCCAGGTTGATGGAAAGGAGTGGCGACTCTGAAAAGAGAAAGGGGTAGGACAGAATATGGGTATAGCTCTAATGTAAAAAATGTGTATAGTCCAGGTCTGCCATTGGGGGGCCTGGTGCATATTACCATTAGCGTGAGACTTATCGCTATAGGTCAGCATGGGTGTATGAATATCTATATTGTGTTATTATTTACAATGATGTAAAAAAATTGAAAGGATATTAAGTAAATGAATACAAAGAAAGAAAGAAAGAACATAATCAACATGTAGAACATCGAGGGTGAGTTTGTCGCTCATTGGTCACAAGTATCATGCAGTGCTGTATCCAGTAGTAATTCGTCTATACACGACTTATACCGAGTGGATAATCGGTGAAAAGTTGTCTTGGTAAGGAGTTTGAAAAAATGTAGTTAAAGGTTAAAAGTAGAAACTATGAATATCGCTAGACGGGCCCCACCATTGATGGCAAACCTAAGGACACTGTTCCTGTTCATAATAAATGAAAAACATAATCCTCACCCCTTGTTTCTATAATTATGGCCTCATGAGATCAGTGAGGGCCGATGTGAACTGTAAAAGAACAGGGAAGGAAGCATTGTTTACAAATTCCATTCATTGTAAAAATCACGTTATCAATGTTCACAAACAGAAAAGGAAAATCACACAGTGGTCCTCATTTGTGATTTTTATCCTGCAAACTAAGAAAAAAATAAGAAAAAAAATTGGAAAATTCTTTGGGTTCTCATATTGTATTGATGTCATAGATCGAGAGATTCACAAATTGTGCATGTCACACTCGGGCACTGCAAGGGAAAGGAAGGAAAAGGAAGAACATACCGGCATATTGCTAGGGTTATATTTATCTTACTTCTCTCACATTTATCCTTTGAGAAAAGAAACACTGGGCCTGAACTAAACTCTCAACCACTCCCAGGATAAATGTGAGAGAAGTAAGATAAATATAACGCTAGCAATATGCCGGTATGTTCTTCCTTTTCCTTCCTTTCCCTTGCAGTGCCCGAGTGTGACATGCACAATTTGTGAATCTCTCGATCTATGACATCAATACAATATGAGAACCCAAAGAATTTTCCTATTTTTTTCTTATTTTTTTCTTAGTTTGCAGGATAAAAATCACAAATGAGGACCACTGTGTGATTTTCCTTTTCTGTTTGTGAACATTGATAACGTGATTTTTACAATGAATGGAATTTGTAAACAATGCTTCCTTCCCTGTTCTTTACAGTTCCCATCGGCCCTCACTGATCTCATGAGGCCATAATTATAGAAACAAGGGGTGAGGATTATGTTTTTCATTTATTATGAACAGGAACAGTGTCCTTAGGTTTGCCATCAATGGTGGGGCCCCTCTAGTGATATTCATAGTTTCTACTTTTAACCTTTAACTACATTTTTTTCAAACTCCTTACCAAGACAACTTTTCACCGATTATCCACTCGGTATAAGTCGTGTATAGACCAATTACTACTGGATACAGCACTGCATGATACTTGTGACCAATGAGCGACAAACTCATCCTCGATGTTCTACATGTTGATTATGTTCTTTCTTTCTTTCTTTGTATTCATTTACTTAATATCCTTTCAATTTTTTTTTACATCATTGTAAATAATACAATATAGATATTCATACACCCATGCTGACCTATAGCAAGAAGTCTCACGCTAATGGTAATATGCACCAGGCCCCCCCAATGGCAGACCTGGACTATACACATTTTTGACATTAGAGCTATACCCATATTCTGTCCTACCCCTTTCTCTTTTCAGAGACGCTACTCCTTTCCATCAACCTGGCGGCACTGAAAAATTTAGGCCGCTAGTGATACTTTATTTAAAGTCACCCTGGTCCTGAAGAAGCGCTTTGGATATCCTCCAGAGGCCACAGATAGCGCGAAACATGTCGACCACTAGAGACACCCACTAAGGACTCATATCTAGCTACTGAGGGACATAATATCCCACTAGCAGCACCACACACCTTTTACTAATGACAGAGGGACCACTTTAATAAATAATAGCCACTCTCCCTCCAGTCATTTTTTAACACACTAGTTGAGACCTCACTTCCACTCACACGCACGCACCTAATGGCTTGTTTCATCAAAAGATCTCCGAAAAAGAGACCTTTCGGGGGACCCGTAGGGCATTGCAGCGCCGGCCCGACGAGGAGCAAAATGCCCAATGATGAAGCATGACATCCTTCGGGGTGTGTGAGGGCATCATGATGAGGACACACTGTCCCCACACATAGAGTAGCACAGGACACTTTTTCCTTTTTCCTTTTTCTTTCTCCACTTTGAACTCTCCTCCTAAGGAACAGTGACCCCCCTTTATATACCAGTTACCAATCGGGAGCAAGGGTCACTGGACCTAACAATTAGCTCCCACCGTCCCCCCCTCTCTTTTTGATAAATAGGAATATTTAGCACGGCGGTTCAGCCGAGGGACGTATCTATATCTGCATCCTTTAGTTTCTTTCATAACTCAATCACACTGTTTTTGCAACATGGCAGAACAAACAGGTTTAAGTTTCGATGATGACATAGTATCAGAGATTTTGAGAACACCTAGTCTGTTAGGAATAGATGGCTTAGCATCAACAAGCACCCCACAAGGCGACTGGAACAACATAGCCGCCCTTACGAAACAACAAGTAAAAATAGCAATGCATGGGGCCATTATGACGGAATACCTATGGGCCAATATAGCACCAAATGGCCTCATTGTGAACATAGCACCAAGAATCTTCCTAGAAGATCTAATCTTTAGAAAAGACTGGAGCCAAGTGGCATGGAGATGCACATGCGACCTATTGGTACTCATAATTAATACCGCAAAACGCCTGGCTGAAGCACTGATAATTAAAATAACTATCGCAGAAAATGCCCTGAAAACAACCATCAGTATATCTACTTGGAAAACACGACTAGCTGAGATAAACTCAGAAATGAATGACCACAAAGAATATCTTCTACAGAAGAAGATATCAAAATTACAGAAAGATATCAAAAATTTTGAGAGAGAGAAGATATATCCATACACCAGGGAAGACTATGTGAGCAACATCACCGACACCTCATCTGAAGACGGATCAACCACCTCAACCAGATCAAAGAGATCGAGCAGCAACTCCAGCAATGATAGCTGGAAGAATCACCAAGGTGGTCAAGGAATCCTACCGACACCACATATGTTTAACTACCCAATGCCAGGCTATCAAGGTACACCGCCACCATGGTATCCTGGCTACCATGGCCCACCACCACCTCTCCCATTCTACCAACAACAACACCCTCCTTTTTGGAACAGAGGCAGGGGCAGAGGAAGAGGCAGGCGGAAAAACGAACAAAAACAAGTACAATGGCTGGAGGACGAAGAACAATGCAGGACAAGGAGCCAGTCCAAGAAAAATTAGTGGTTAACCTATCAAACAGAACCCTGACAGAAACAGAAGAATCAGCCCTACAAAGGGGATTAGGCTTTGTACCCACCCCGAGAGAGGATGAATTCAGACTCACTGGTGAACTACATGCCTTCTTCAGGAAACTGCGTCTGAGATCCTTTTTCCAGACAAAAGATACGAACAATATGGACATACCCACAAAAGATACTGTAGTGTGGTTTGTGGACTCATGGTCTGCATTGCTAAGTTAGCTTAGGCCTGGCTGCCATGATGCCTCTTTGCGCACGTTACTTTGTGCCTTTGTTTTTCCAGCCTCTGCTATTTTAGCACTGTTTGCCTTTCACCTTTCCTCCTGTTCCCTTTGGGTTGCGTCTGCACATCATGTACAAGGTCAAAAAACAATGTCCCTTGTTCTTGCTGATCTGGTCAGCCCCTCGCACTTAGACATAACACTGAATGCAGCTGCACTGGAGAAATTCGTGTGCTTTTAATATTGTGATTTCAATGTTAGAGACACTTGGAGAAAAACCTTTCCAGAGAGAAGAGCTGTGCTTGTCTGATGATGTAAAGCTAGCATCTAGATATTGAGGTATGAGGGTCTGCCCGACAAAGCCCAGAGGTCTTCTATTTTTGATAATAAACTAGCTACTAGCACGGGGAGGGTGGTATGGTCATTTAGCCCTATATCCACTGCTTTATGAAATGCTTTCCCGTTTGTATTCTATGGAATTGTAACTATGCTTATTGTTTTATTCTTATGCATTATGCTGATAGTACTGGCACGTGTACTGTATCTTAGAGCACTATAGTTGAAATAAACATTTAAACTATACAGTGACTCTTATTACGCACGTTGTGGACAGGTATGAGTGAGTTATGAAAGGGTGTCCTTGCTCCCGCGAGTCCTGAGAGAGAGAGACCGTGTTCTGGGTTGTCTAATCATTGGTAGCATCGTTGCTAATGAGACGCTAAAGCTAGTCGGATTGGGATTGTGGGTACTAAGGGGCATGGTTGGCTCACCACTATACTCCGAGGTCCTATTATCCTGTGCATAGCTCTGTGTATGTGCAGAATCCCTACAACATGGCGCCACCAACGAAGTGGGCTGCTTGAGACGCTTGAGTAGTTCTTGTGCTTGTCCACAACTCCCTTCACGGACGCTTCCGAAGGCGTGTGTGAAGGTGGTACCTCCTATATTGACGTTTTTATAGGTTCTTTCAAGCTTGAAGTTGTTGAAAGGTGTTTAAACAAAACCCTATATTGTGCTGCCTCCTACTAGGTTGTCGAATATTTTTGGCCTTAAATGGCTGTCCAAATTGCGGCACATAGCCGCGCAGCGCTCCGGGCTCACTTGACAGTGTATGGAGTGCCTGACGCCGGTGTTGATCTGATCTTTGTGGTACAAGCGGATCCTGCTTACCACTTTGAGGTATTTTACTCTTGGATCACCTTTCCGGCGGTGGATGGGACTGATAATTTGTTCCATGAATATACAGAAACCGCACTTCCTAATGTCTATAGACCTCATAGGAATATTGAAGTACCGCTCACGGCATGGCAACACCATGTTTGGTTTGATGGCGCCCTCCCCCAACCGATTACCTCGGTTCGTTTAGGCCCCTTATCGATTGAAGGGGCCACTTGGCCTGTTTTGGCCGGGTATACCCCACATCCGCGTTATATGACGCTTCCAGTCGCTGACCTGCGTAATTTGCATTCGTCTTTGATACGTGTGCATAGAGCTTTAGTACAGTATGTTACAGGCAACATCCAGGCAGCCCTGCCTGGAGTTACAGCGCATCCAGCTGGACCAGGCGGCGTAACCATAAGTCCCGTCATGGTTAATTCGGTGATGGGCAAGCACCCACAAAATAAGGACGATTTACCTTATTGGCTTGCAGAGAAATTTGACCAGCTGGAGGCAGTTTTTCCAAATACTTCTCCTGTGGAAAAACACAGGATTTTGACGATTAGTTTGCCAAAAGACTTTATCCCCGAGTTGGCAGAATGCAACAACTGGGGTAAGGTATTCACAGCAGTATATGCGAAGTGTTTTGGCACTCCTTCCATGACAGTTCTCCCCTCTGTAATTAAACGAGTACAGGATGAGCATGGCCCTGAAGCGGCTGTGGAATTAGGGATGAGACTGGTGGGAGAGTTCGATGTAGTGGCTGATTTGATCCTTGCAAATGTCAAGGGCGATGCCGTTAACTTTCAAGTAGCTAATGCTTTGGCTTTGGTCCCAGAACCGGACAGGCCGCGCGAATTACCGAAAATTATTGCACAGGCTTACAAAACCATAGGCCGCAATAGCCTGGGAGTCAAGCCTTTTGCTAAAACGCAAACACAATCGCAGCCACAACCAAAAACTCAATCTGAGAAAGATGAGAAACCGTTCTTTACTAAAAAGAGCTGGAGGTTGAAAAAACAGGGTAAGCAACAGAAGAAGCCAGGGTCACGCGGCGCTTCCCCAGTTTCCATCTCTTCTGAACGCACATATGATTTGCGCGATAGAGCGAGAATAAAATCTCCAGAGAGATTTCAAGTCCCTGATCCGCGTTCTCCTCGTTCTTCACAGGCACCGTCGACCTCCCAGACAGGTGGAGGAGATCGCCAGGATAGAGGCAGGGGTCGAGAGGCTCCACAGGGACGAGACCAACCTCGACAACAAGTCCGAGGGAAACCAGAAGAATTTCAACGTTCTCGCCCACAGTTTCAGAAGAAAAAAGTTGCAGCTGTAACAGCGAGATATGCCACAGACGGTGAGAACGAGACTCCTGAATTGGACGTGGGCAGTGACGCTCCTAGACAGCGCTGCGGAAGTTACCATAGTGCGGGAGGCACTACGTCGTCATGTGGAGGCGACAGCAACTGATACATTCATTACTGTCGGGACAGCAGACACCAGAGTGGCACCCCCTGATAGACTATATAATATTGTCATTCAAATTGAGGGTGACATACAGCGTGTTATTAAAGGGATTTTTTGGGAGAATCTGACCTCTTCTTACGACATTTTGTTAGCTGAGGCGGATTGGCCGCCCCCATTCGTACTTTCTGCGCGTAGAGGGGAGGAGGTAATCCTTCCGAGCTTTTCTCGTCATGTCCCCAAGGACAAAGCGGAGGCTCTCGCAGCTGAGTGGGCTGTGTCCCTGGCTCCGGCGTTATACCGCAACCACGTGGGCTGGGATGAAGATTCACCCCCCCATGATATTCCTTTGCGGTCGCTGCCACAGCCACAACCCCAATATCCCATCAAGCGGGAAGCTAAAGGTCCCGTTTCCGAAATTCTGACACAGTTGGAATATCAAGGAGTAATTGAAACATGTGTTTCACCCATGAATAATCCCCTTTTTCGCGGTTTCTAAACCCGATGGATCGTACCGCCTAGTTTTGGATTACCGGCATTTGAACTCTCATTGTCGGACCTTTGCGGTGCAAAATACCCATAGTTCTGCGCTTGTAGACAGTCTTGTTCGTAAAAAATATAAAACGACGCTTGACCCTATCCAATGGATTTTACACGCACAACTTAGCCCCGGAGCGTAGCCAATGGAGCGCTTTCACTTCCGGTGGTAAACAATTCAAATTCCGGCGTTTACCCATGGGCTACAAGAACAGTCCGGGTGTATTCGCCGCCTGTGTTGTCTCTTTGTTGGACAACATAGACCCGGATGCATGTTCGTACGTCGACGATATCTATCTGACTGACGACGAGTTATGGCCGCATCTTTCCCGAGTGGACTGCATTATTCTTGAATTTGCGGTCTTAGGATACAAATTTAATTTTGCCAAATCTCACATTGCTGAATTTACCGTTTTGTTTTTGGGCTATGAGCTCAACAATGAAGGTAAGGGCTTAGCTCCCCACTTCTTGGAGAAATGCGCACTCCTGTGCCCTCCAACCACTCTGAAGAAGCTTCAGTCTTTGCTGGGTTTTCTAAATTTCGGGCGTACATACATTCCCGAATACGCCCAGCATATCAAGCCTCTTTATGCCTTGATACAACCTAACTTTTCGAAGTCATGCTGGCTTCCCGAGCATTCCTCTATACTGCAATCTTTGCAGTCTGATCTACTTGAATCTAAATTCTTGTTGACGCGTGACAACCACACAAACCTGGTGATTAGAATCGTTCCAGGGGCAGTGGGTTTCACTTACTTAACCTTTAACGAAGGTGACACAGTACCGATTGCATACAAGTCACATCTTTACACTTCTGCAGAAATGCGGTTTTCCTCTGTGGAGAAAGTTTTGACTGCAGTGCAAATGGCAATTCTAAAGGAACGCGCACTGGCACAGGGAAAACGCATTTTGGTGGTAACACCCTATCCTGCCCTTGAGGCAGTGACGAAAGCAAGTGTACCAAACTCTAAGTCTTTGCACCCCCGTTGGATACAATGGGCAACATCTCTAACATCTCCGGATGTCACGTTTATCTTTGATTCTTCACTTCAGACACAGGAGTTTTTGCAGTATGAATTTGTTCATCCTCCTCCTCTGTCTTTGCTACCGCTTAAGGAGTACGAATGTATTATCTATACCGATGGTTTGGCACAACCGGCCACGGGTTCCAAGCTTGCTTATTCAGCAGCATGTGCTATTGTTGCAGGTACTATGGTGACCGGTGAGTTCAAACAGACTGTAGTGCACACTCAGGCACTAGGAGACAGTACTGCACAATTGGCCGAGCTGCGCGCTTTGGTGCTTGCACTTGAGTTCGCTAATCCAGACGTGACTACCCTTATTGTATGCGATTCTTACTACTGTGTTCAGTCTTTCAATGACAATCTATTCTTTTGGTCACAAAATGACTATAGAGATGCTAAAGGCAGTACAATTAAGCATAAGATGCTTTGGGTTCGAGTGGCAGATTTGAAACAACGTCTGCCTCTCACACAGGTGATTCACACTCTTGGCCACCAGCGTGTGGGTGCACACGCTGTCGGTAACGGTTTGGCAGATGAAGCTGCCAAATCAGCAGTAGCCACGTGCACAGTCGCAGCAGTTAAGATCTATGACTAAAATCGATAATGATATTTTGGCAGCTATTGCTGCGACCAAGGAAGGTGCTAATTACCCACGGGGTTTCCCTTCCAAATACTCTTATCAACTAGGTCCCGAACAGGCTCCTTACGTAAGAATTCCAAACGTTGGTGATCGGCTGATTCCCAACGCGGACCGCAGACTTTCCTTGATAACAGCCGCACATGAAGGCATGGCTTCGGCTCATGCTGGCGTGTCAGCGACGGTTTCCATCTTGCAGCAGCGTTACTGGTGGCGTGGTTTATATAAGCAAACCCGTACTTATGTGCTTTCTTGTGATGTTTGTCAGCAAATTAAGCCTTCCACGGTTACACGACCACCACAGACACCGCTCAGCATTTCAAACAGACCTTTTGGGTGTGTTTACCTGGATCACTGCGGTCCATTTTCTTCTGACACTGCATATAAGTACATCTTGGTTGCAGTGGATTCGTGCACAAGTTTCATCTGGGTCTGGCCACAACGGAGTGCTGACGCTCGAAATGTCATCAGGGATTTGCGTGTCTTTGTGGGAATTTTCGCCTGCGGCACCTTCCATTCTGACCAAGGTCCAGCGTTCGCCTCTAAGGCTTACAAGGACGCAATGGGGTCACTGGGGGTGCAGGTGAAATTTTCGTCTCCATATCGGCCTGAGGGCAATTCGATTGTTGAACGAATGAACCGTGACTTAAAGCAATCCTTGACAGCTAGAGTCTTAGGTACTGGCAGGAACTGGCTGGCCCACTTGTATACCGTACAACGTGCACTTAATAATCTCCCTAGAAGACCTCTGGGTGGGCGGACCCCATACGAAATGCTCTTTGGCATACGAATGTTTGTGCCTGACCTTGATGGTCTAGACATGACGGCGCAATCCGCAATCTTTGATGTAGATAACCATTCTACTATGTTACAGGACTTACAAGAAGCCTGAGACAAACTAGCAATCGAACATTTACCTTCAGCCACAGACGCTGCGCTGCAGATTCCGGTTGCCGGCAGGCTCCCGAGAGTTGGAGACCTGGTCCGAGAAAAGGTGGAGAACAAAAAAGAATTTGGCCCCTCTTATCGTGCACCGGTTCCAGTCCTTGGCTTGAAGGGTACTCGTACAGTCATCTTACCACCGCTTCCTGGTGGCAAGGAAAACAGATACATCTCAGTGGAAAATGTCAAGTTACAACATCTGGCCGATCCTGAATAGTGTAACACCAGCGGTCTCTTGTCCAGTCATTTCCAGGACAAATGTTTGTGGTCTTCCAGCCCGAACGGTCACTGATGTTGCCATTGAGATGGTAGATTTGCCTGATCGCCTGCTCGACTACCCGGATTCCCCCTGCAACGAGGAGACCGAGTATACCTACCCCGCCACCGAGTCCGTGGCTCATCTACCAACGACGCCACTGACCCCAACACGTTATTCCTTTGACCCGGATTCTACTTCAGCACTTATCCCGTCCCGGTTTAGTATTTTTGTATCCTGGTTCAGAGACAATTTTTTAATCCCACCATGGACATACATCTGGTTGGTGCTATTTCAGATTTTTCTGTTCATGTCCATTGGCTTTGTCACAGTATTTTTTCTACTCATTAATGGTCACTATTTACCAGAACGCTCTGCTGTGCACTGTGTCGCTGGAACTTTGGCTCCGCATTCGTCATCTCATATCATGAAGCGTGACCACACATTTGTGAACATTTCAGCCTTTCCAGTCGCTGATGGCATCGTATGGGATGCGGTAAATTTCCAAATTCATGGACCAACCAAGATTATTAATGTACCAAATGTCCTCCGTGTTTCAATGGGTGATGTCGTTAAAAGTAATATTCATTCTGACGATTGGGATGTACATGCAGTTGAATCGTTATTTACTGATTTTAAATATTATGCCGCTTTTAACGCTGAAGATTTGTACATGAATTCTGCAAGTTATGCCGATTTATATTGTCACCAGCATTGGGGCAACCACTTTCTCCATAAACCCAGTACCCTTCGGGGTCCTTTTAATTACACCCAATGGGAACATTGTCCGACCCCTTTGCCAGGTAGCTCCCAGACTCTTAGAAATAAGTTTACTTATTTTACCGACTTTGATAGATCGAACCCTGGGTCCTATTATTTTAAATTGAACACTTCGTCCACTCAGAAAATCATGTTGACCCACACCAAATTGCTGTATTCGGGTTCCTTTTTGAATGCCTTAGCTGTGGGTGGGTATGAACATTGGCGGGACACCATTGATTTAAAATCTATCTGGGGCTCCAAAGCATGGCAGGTACAAGGCACAGAAGCCTTGCACCGTGCTTGCCTCATCCCGGCCCAGATTTTATTTTTAAATCAAACCATCTATCAAACAACGTTTTGGGGTTTGGCTACTTCCAAACAATTAAATGCACCCTCCATTCCTGTATTGTCTTCCACTCCCAACGAAAGCTTGCTTTTCAATATTTCCATTGCAAATTTGCAGGCTTTGTTCCAGAACAATTCGTTTAATATGTCTACTTTTGTTCAGTCACCCTGGTTGGCTTGGCCCATAGCATCTAATGCCTGCCAACTGCGTTTTCATGACACAGATCCTGGCTACAAACAGGATAGGCCGGACCCCAGGTTTTCTGACTCTCGTACTGTTACTACATATTCTGTTGGTAAATTGTGTAAACAGTGGTTGCAGCACTCTTCCTTAGATTCTGTTAAACAACATTTATCCCTCTTATCAGGCAACATTGATCTGTCCGACTTTGTGCTGGGGCCTCGTGGTCCTCGACCTAAGAGATTCATTTATGAAACTTATAATGAACTCTGGAAGCTTTCGCAAATTGAAGCTGCTTCCCGTCTTCGGGAAATAGATCAAGCAAATCTAGAAAAGGTGCTTGCTGTTGTTGACAATAGTATTAATACCCTGTCTTCCCGCATTTACACATTAGAGAATATTATTTCCTCTGTTGTTGATATTGTACAAGATGATGTTTCTGTGTTGTATCATGGTCAAAATCAATTGCGTTCAGTGATGCAGTTTGCATGGACTTTTCAAACACTTAAAATGGGGAAGGTTCCTTGGCACTTTTTGAACACCTCTGCCTTATTCCTCCCTTTTAATTTAACTGAGAAACAGCGGTTCATGTCCATGAAAGATGCAGCATACACTCTAAAAAAAATAGAGCCCTTACCATTCTCTGTTGCGGAATTAGATTCTGCTGTGTGGCTAGTACACGGGGTTATCGCTTTGCCTTTTTCTTTATTTGAGTTCAGTTCCTGCATGAAACATTATCCTGTTGGCCGCTTTCAGCCTTTAGGCAGTGCTTTCCTGCATGAACTTTGGTCCCTGCCTTTCATGTATAAATGTCTTAGGGACGGGAAGGAAGTTTTTCTCACGGGGGAGTCATGCGATTCTACTGTGGGTCATTCTCTTGTTTGCAAACACGTTAGAGTGCACGGGGCCTGTAATGTTTCGGCTCTGAATCTTGCTTGTGTTTTAAAAGGCATTCCTGCTCCTGCTATATCTCCTACCTTCACTGTGCTTGCAAATGGTAGCTATCTCCTTCTGAATAATCAGGACTGCTGTGGCATGCTTGCCGGTATACCCTATGTTGTAACAGTTTCCCACAGAGTTGTCTGCTGCAAAAATGTGCTTTTTCCTCCCCCGCACGGAATCGTAGATAGTTCCATTTGGCCTTCCATTCCGACTTTGAAGGCGGATTTCAATAAATTGAGCAGAATAAAGGCACTATTATTGAATCAGGAGGTTATGCTCACTTCCGCCCGGGAGACGTTCATTCTCCAGGTGGCGAGCACCCACAGTGAAATACAGGCCCTTTTGAACACAAACCTCCCACAACATTTCGGTGAACTGATTCACCGTGTTTTCAATGCTTCACGCACCGAAGGTCTTGTGCACTTTTTTAAAGTTGTGGGCTCTGGCCTTGTTACCTCCTTTCAAACTATATTTGGTATAATACCGGCTTTTATTCATTCTATTTTTTCCAGCGTCTTTGGCGGCTTTCCGTTGATCCTCGCTTTGGCGGCTGGTATATTGCTTTTGGTCTGTTTGCTACGCAATGGCTGCACTCCATGGAGCCCTCCTCGACCACGGTCGCCTTCGGGTGCTCCGTGAGCGCATCCTCACCGGCTTCGGCGTCCTGCCATTGGCGACACTTGGTGTGTCCTATAGACTTTCTTTCCGCTTTGCGTATTTCACTTGCGTGCAACCTGTGATGTCTTGCATCCGATGTCCTTTCTCGTGGTCCTTGGATTATTGCCTCTCCAATACGTCTCTGTCTCACCCGGATTTTGTCCAGTTGGTGGGTCCCTTAGAGGCCCATGAACGGGACTGTTCCGGTGCTGGCTACATGGCGCGTGCGGCTGCACTTGGAATGTTGGCGCAATGGGATGTCTGGGCGGCTGCTCAGAATCTCCTACAACAAAGTTATATTGAGTATCACGCAAGTTGTCCCGCAATGCTGTTCGCTGCTCCCTCTTGCGAGGAACATGAATGCAGTTTTGATTTATTGGACTGGATGGCGTCTCTTTTTTCTGGCGATTCCAACGATGTCCTCTTGGAAGGTGTGGCGTTTTTCTGCACTTACACTCTTTTTGATTAGGGGTCTCCACGTTCAGCGTCCTGCCCCACTGGATTTCTTTATTCTGTGTTTTTATTTTTTCAGTCCCTATCATTGTCCTTCATTGGGGACTATTCCGAAACAGACATTGCCATTCTGCTCCATCTATTTGAACTCTGTCTTCGTCCTATGTCTTCACCAATGGACTGACCAGGGGAGGGTGTAGTGTGGTTTGTGGACTCATGGTCTGCATTGCTAAGTTAGCTTGGCTGCCATGATGCCTCTTTGCGCACGTTACTTTGTGCCTTTGTTTTTCCAGCCTCTGCTATTTTAGCACTGTTTGCCTTTCACCTTTCCTCCTGTTCCCTTTGGGTTGCGTCTGCACATCATGTACAAGGTCGAAAAACAATGTCCCTTGTTCTTGCTGATCTGGTCAGCCCCTCGCACTTAGACATAACACTGAATGCAGCTGCACTGGAGAAATTTGTGTGCTTTTAATATTGTGATTTCAATGTTAGAGACACTTGGAGAAAAACCTTTCCAGAGAGAAGAGCTGTGCTTGTCTGATGATGTAAAGCTAGCATCTAGATATTGAGGTATGAGGGACTGCCCGACAAAGCCCAGAGGTCTTCTATTTTTGATAATAAACTAGCTACTAGCACGGGGAGGGTGGTATGGTCATTTAGCCCTATATCCACTGCTTTATGAAATGCTTAGCCCGTTTGTATTCTATGGAATTGTAACTATGCTTATTGTTTTATTCTTATGCATTATGCTGATAGTACTGGCATGTGTACTGTATCTTAGAGCACGATAGTTGAAATAAACATTTAAACTATACAGTGACTCTTATTACGCACGTTGTGGACAGGTATGAGTGAGTTATGAAAGGGTGTCCTTGCTCCCGCGAGTCCTGAGAGAGACAGACCGTGTTCTGGGTTGTCTAATCATTGGTAGCATCGTTGCTAATGAGACGCTAAAGCTTGTCGGATTGGGATTGTGGGTACTAAGGGGCATGGTTGGCTCACCACTATACTCCGAGGTCCTATTATCCTGTGCATAGCTCTGTGTATGTGCAGAATCCCTACAACAATACTGGCCTACGGAAGCCATCCAAATTCACACCCACAACAGCGATGACAAGTGCAGAGATCCTCACATATGAAAAAGCGGTGCTACAAGACATAAGTCACCTTTAACCAAAGAAAACCTTTGACAACTTACCCGCAAGGGAAAGAAAAGCTCTTCAAGACCTAAACAATGATGAATCTATCACGATAAAACCTGCAGCTAAAGGTGGAGCCTTCGTGATTCTTAACACTGACGACTACAACAATGAATGCCACAGACAACTGGCTGACAACAGATACTATCGCAAAATAGACACAGATCCGAAAGATTCCCTGACTATAAAAATCACCATCTCAGTAGGTGAAGCACGAACAAATGGATGGATAAGTAAGAACGAAGCAGAATTCCTAGTCAACTCTCAACCAACAACCCCATATTTCTACGTTCTACCCAAAATCCACAAAAACATCACACCACCACCTGGCAGACCAATAGTATCCGGCATCAACTCTCTCCTTGAACCACTCAGCCAATACTGCGATCATTTCCTACGACCACTGGTACAAGCAACACCATCCTACCTCAAAGATACCAAAGAAACCATCAACTTGATAGAACAAATAGGAGAGCCAGAGGAAATCACGCTACTAGTAACCCTCGACGTGGAGGCGTTGTATACGAACATCCCACAAGAAGCAACACTAAGAGTAGTTGAAGAAAGCCTGAGAAACCATGATCCGACAAAACCACAACCGACAAACTTCATCCTGGAATGTGCGGAAATAGCACTGAAGAACAACTTTTTCAAATTCCAAGATCAACATTACCAACAAATCCACGGAACTTGTATGGGCAGTACTTTCGCGCCAAGTCTAGCCTGCCTATATATGGCTTACTTTGAGGCAACTCACATCCTTCCACTGTCCAACCCTTTTAAACCAGAAATAAAAGAGTGGAAGCGGTACATAGACGATATCCTCATACTATGGACAGGCACAAAGGAACGTTGCATAGAATTCCACAATTGGATCAACGACCAGGACCCTTTCCTTAAATTCACCCTGACCTCCTCAAGTGAAGAGATCCCCTTTCTGGACCTTCTAATCATTCTGAAGGATGGGAAACTACTTACAAAAACATACAAGAAACCTACTGACAGAAACAGTCTGCTTACCTTTGACAGCCATCATACAAAAGCCCTCAGAGAGAATCTCCCCTTTGGGCAATTCTTAAGGCTCAAAAGAAATTGCAGCAACACCATGGACTACGATACACAAGCAGCAGAACTTAGCCATAACCTGGAACAGAGGAACTATCCCAAGAGGATTATAAAGAAGGCACAAAAACGCGCACGTAACAACCACCGAGAAGCTCTGTTAGAAACTGTGGAAAAACAAAACGATGATACAATAACATGTGTAACCATCTACACACCCCAATCTAATCAAGTAAAAAAGATCTTACTGAAACACTGGAATATCTTACACGCAGGGGGAACACAAATGGAATGCCCAAGATTCGCATTTAGACGAACACAGAATATCAAAAATATGATTATCCACACGAGACCCCAAAACAGACAATTGGACACTCAAAGGACACTGTGGGACCTACCAACAGTAAAAGGACATTACCCATGCGGCACGTGCAGCATCTGCCCCTTGACAAAACATACAAAAACTTTACAAATGAACAATCAGGAGTGGACGCAAAAAAGCACACTAATTGCAATACTAAGAACTGTGTCTACATGGTAAAATGTCCATGCGATCTTTTATACATAGGAATGACAACCAGAGCCATAAGAACACGCATAAACGAACACAGAAGTAATATACGATGTAAAAAGAATACCACCAAAATGAGCAGACACTATATCGAGACTGGGCACACACCAGATCAAGTAAACTGGACTATCATAGAATCAAATCCTGCATGGTCAACCAGAACACTCTTCCAAAAAGAACAAAGATGGGTCCACCGCTTACGGACTAACACCAAGGGCTTAAATGATGAAATACCCTGGATTGAATTAGTACGATAAACATACCGATGGTAAAACTACCATAATCACCCTACCTGTATATATCAATATTTTAACAAACCCCAGCAGTTTATCATGACATATATCCGAAATTTTGGACATACAAAGTAACCAGAAGCGGAATCTGTGAAAAAGACAACTCTATGCCCAACTATGAACAAATATAGTAACCAGAAACACCACTTCAAAATGGCCCCCAAAAAAACGACCAATTTTGGATTAGCGTAGTAGAAAAACAATTATGTCAATAACAACCAAAATCTAGATCAATCTCCTAGAAACCACTCCGGTGGTATTTAAATGTCATAAATCATGAGTCACGTGACATACAAGGCCAACGATGATCACAATATACCAGGACTTAAGACGATTTTACAATAAAACCATCCGCTACAAGATGGCACCCAAACACAACACTATACACTCTCCTATTAACTCCTTAATTAGTAGCATACTCTCACTATAAAAAGGGCGGCAAAAACTGCTTGAATACCGGCGGAGACAGAGAGAGGCATGCAGGTGGAGCAGCACAGCTGAATGGGAGAACTGTGAGTACTACAAGGATAACTCTTGCGCTTTGTCACTTCCTAGTCTTTAAATCTTTTCCTTTGAGAAAAGAAACACTGGGCCTGAACTAAACTCTCAACCACTCCCAGGATAAATGTGAGAGAAGTAAGATAAATATAATGCTAGCAATATGCCGGTATGTTCTTCCTTTTCCTTCCTTTCCCTTGCAGTGCCCGAGTGTGACATGCACAATTTGTGAATCTCTCGATCTATGACATCAATACAATATGAGAACCCAAAGAATTTTCCTATTTTTTTTCTTATTTTTTTCTTAGTTTGCAGGATAAAAATCACAAATGAGGACCACTGTGTGATTTTCCTTTTCTGTTTGTGAACATTGATAACGTGATTTTTACAATGAATGGAATTTGTAAACAATGCTTCCTTCCCTGTTCTTTTACAGTTCCCATCGGCCATAATTATAGAAACAAGGGGTGAGGATTATGTTTTTCATTTATTATGAACAGGAACAGTGTCCTTAGGTTTGCCATCAATGGTGGGGCCCCTCTAGTGATATTCATAGTTTCTACTTTTAACCTTTAACTACATTTTTTTCAAACTCCTTACCAAGACAACTTTTCACCGATTATCCACTCGGTATAAGTCGTGTATAGACCAATTACTACTGGATACAGCACTGCATGATACTTGTGACCAATGAGCGACAAACTCATCCTCGATGTTCTACATGTTGATTATGTTCTTTCTTTCTTTCTTTGTATTCATTTACTTAATATCCTTTCAATTTTTTTTTACATCATTGTAAATAATAACACAATATAGATATTCATACACCCATGCTGACCTATAGCGATAAGTCTCACGCTAATGGTAATATGCACCAGGCCCCCCCAATGGCAGACCTGGACTATACACATTTTTGACATTAGAGCTATACCCATATTCTGTCCTACCCCTTTCTCTTTTCAGAGACGCTACTCCTTTCCATCAACCTGGCGGCACTGAAAAATTTAGGCCGCTAGTGATACTTTATTTAAACTCACCCTGGTCCTGAAGAAGCGCTTTGGATCTCCTCCAGAGGCCACAGATATCGCGAAACATGTCGACCACTAGAGACACCCACTAAGGACTCATATCTAGCTACTGAGGGACATAATATCCCACTAGCAGCACCACACACCTTTTACTAATGACAGAGGGACCACTTTAATAAATAATAGCCACTCTCCCTCCAGTCATTTTTTAACACACTAGTTGAGACCTCACTTCCACTCACACGCACGCACCCAACGGCTTGTTTCATCAAAAGTTCTCCGAAAAAGAGACCCTTCGGGGGACCCGTAGGGCATTGCAGCGCCGGCCCGACGAGGAGCAAAAAGCCCAATGATGAAGCATGACATCCTTCGGGGTGTGTGAGGGCATCATGATGAGGACACACTGTCCCCACACATAGAGTAGCACAGGACACTTTTTCCTTTTTCCTTTTTCCTTTTTCTTTCTCCACTTTGAACTCTCCTCTTAAGGAACAGTGACCCCCCTTTATATACCGGATGAAAGGGAGTGTCAGATCTTTTGGGATTTTAAAGTTTTACCTGCCTTTGGGTTGTATACAGACTCCTGCATCAGAGGCACTAACCTCCTGTAATTTAAAACATAGAAAGCCAAATTTTGTATTCAAATCTCGAGGCTTTTAAGATTTCTAGCTCCACAGATATATTTTGTCTATAGCAACATCAAGACTAGAAAACCCAGAATTCAGAAATTCAAGGCCCACCATCTGAACTGCAGCTATCCACACAGGTAATAACACGCTCAGTTTGCATTCCCATTTTTTTGCAGAGTCACAGGACACACCCTGGGTAAAAGGTAACTGTTTAAAAACAACTAGCCAGCAATAATCAGCTGCCCTAATTTTGGTGCTGCCAGACCTATAGACTGTTGTGTTTAAGGAAGTGGGTCAGCCCATGTCCCCTTCCCCTGCAGGGGTTCCGTGGGTAACCCCTTCGATAGTCACGACCCATGACGTAGAGACAGGGAGTATATAATAAACGGGCTCGAGGGCATTGCCAATAGAGCACCAACTAAGACTGCTGTGTGGTGTGCATTATATACGGCCTCATAGTGTGCAAGGCCGGGCGCGTGATAACTGCGCATTTATACTATTTACACCTACCCACAACACTGGCGACGAGGGCAGCTCCAACCCGCCTCCTGCCTCAGCTGCCTGCCACAGCTGACTGCACTGAGGGTCCACTGTGACCGATATCTGGACTGGTCTTGGTGTCAGCGCCCGCTGGGACTCACTTTGCCGCGGTGTCCCGTTCATCACGTTGACGGCTGGTTCGTGTGCACTGTCCTGGGTGCACAGCGCTTCCACTCGCTGGCGGCTGCAGGGCTGTCTGCGGTGCCGGTCGGAGCCTGTGGGCCACGTGGTAGGTGTGCCCTTTGCTGAAGGAGCCCCGCCCTTCAATGAGGCAGGCCTGTATCGTCATTGGCGGCGGGTGTGGCTGCATACAGGGAGAGGACAGGCTCTGGTCCTTCCTCCAGTGTTTCTCGGTGTTTCCTGACTGCCACCAGAGAATTTTTTTTTTTTAAATTAAAGAAAAACATGAAAATGTGATGGCAATGAAAATGAAAGTACTGTGAAGCAGGGCTGAATAGTCATAAACAATGGCTGTGCCCACATTGCAGAGGCTCTTCTGAAGGTGTTCTTCGCCTTCACTGGGTGACAACAGTGCATCTCAACTGCCCCAGGTTGGTGGCCTTTTGGTTATTTTCTCTTCTGATGGGGAGCACACATGGACACAAGGAACATTGATCATGTGGGACATAATGGTTGAGAATCTGGGCTGAGTGTGGCACACCTAATAAGAACTGCGAGATGGTATGTCCAACCATCAAATATCTGACAAAGAAAGACGTCACCTGTGCCATTTTCTTACCTTCATAGCCCCATATACTGTTCTACTGGTGCATCCACCATGTCGGCTATATCCCCGTTGGAACCATTTCTAATTGATGGCCCCCCATCTGCGCAGGCAGCAAAATGGAAGGATTGGGATGAGCGTCTCGAGACCTACTTCGCAGCCGTATACCAGGACAATGATAGACGCCACCCTATACTCCTACACCTGGGTGGGCCAGCCATACACAAACTGGGAAAGTCCATTGCAGAAGGAGGTCCCCCTCACACGTATGACACGTTGAAGCAGGCCCTAAAAGCCTATTTCGAGGCATTGGCACATCCTGACTATGAACGGTTTCTACTGCGTCAGGCCAGGCAGCTGCCTCAGGAATCGGTGGATGTTTTCTACGCCTGCCTGAGAGAGGTAGCAAGCCCCTGTACCATGCTCAATGAAAACGACGAGATCAGAGCCCAGTTCATTCAAGGCTGGTACTCATCCAAACTCCGAGAGAATATTCTTCAGGTCCCGGAAATGTCCATGGCAGACATGTTGACTATGGGTAGGTCAAAGGAACTGTCCAATGTGCAAGCAGCACGCATGGAGGCTGCATTACAGCAACAGGTCAAGACGGAACCAGTCAATGCCATTGGGGTGAAAACCCAGGACAAGAGAAAGACACGTAATAAAACTACAACAGCACCGAGAACATGCTACGGATGCGGAGGCTTGTACCCCCACCAAGGAACATGCCCTGCGCAAGGCAAGCGATGTTCGACCTGCAACACACTAAACCACTTTGCGAAAGTTTGTTGTTCGTCAACACCCTTGAAGGGTCAAAGTCCCAGCCTGTAAATGCCCTGGTTGCGTCAGACGTACCCGTGGATGAGGGTGATATGGATGATGATGATGTCGAAGGTGCCGTCCATGTGATCCATGCTTTGCAACCGGAAGAATACCCTCGAAAGCACATCCCGAAATGTACCATACTCATGGGTGGCCACCAGGTGCAGGCACTGATTGACACTGGAGCCTCCATAAACATCATGGCCCAGTCCATTTTACTTACCCTACCGGTACAGCCTACCTTGAGGCCCACCACTACCAAAGTATTCACCTATGGATCAACCTCTCTCCTCCCATTGGCCGGGGGATTCACAACAGAAATCGCCCATGAGTATCACTCCATTGGCACCAATGTTTATGTTACCAAAGGAGGCAGCGGGATGGTTTTAA
Source organism: Calotriton arnoldi (assembly GCA_963921515.1). Classification (NCBI taxonomy): domain Eukaryota; kingdom Metazoa; phylum Chordata; class Amphibia; order Caudata; family Salamandridae; genus Calotriton; species Calotriton arnoldi. The sequence goes on along the minus strand of CAWUFW010011781.1, from coordinate 64,182 downwards.
GCTGTAGAACGGCGGAATGCCTTCAGCTCGTTGCGCTTGCCCTCAGCATACACAAAGAAAGTATGGATGATTTGCTGGCTCAGTTCCCATCCCTGTTTGAGGGCATAGGCTGCCTTAAAGACTGTCTAATACGTTTGCACATAGATGACTCAATCCAACCAGTGGCCCTGAAACATCGACGAGTAGCGTTCCACCTAAGACCAAAGGTGGAAGAGGAGTTGCTGAAACTGGAACAGGCGGATATCATCGAAAGGGTGAGCGGCCCAACCCCATGGGTGTCGCCAATTGTTGTGGCCGGCAAGGCTAAGCAACCTGGGAAAGTTCGAATCTGTGTGGACATGCGCCTTCCCAACATGGCAATCAAGCGCGAGCGGCACCTGGCACCGACAGTGGACGACATTGTGTCAAAAGTGAGTGGATCTCGATGGTTTCAAAAATGGACTTGCGAGCAGGATATCATCAACTTCTTCTGGACCCTGAATCTTGAGCCATCACCACTTTCTCCACCCATGTAGGTTTGAGGAGGTACAAGCGCCTCAGTTTTAGCATCTCCAGCACCGCCGAGGTGTTCCAGGACACTATCAGGAGTGTCCTTGCTGGGCTAGAGGATGTAATCAATGTCAGTGACGACATTCTGGTCCATGTCCCCATGCTGGAAGACCATTTTGATTAGCTGAGAGCTGTGTTTTAACGCCTCCAAGAAAATGGATTTACACTTCATAAAGAAAAGTGTGCTTTTCTGCAAAAGGAGTTAGCATTTTTAGGATACCGGTTTTCTCAAGAAGGAGTGTCACCTGATTTCGGTCAAGGTTCAAGATATTCAGACTGCCCCAGCCCCCACCACAGTATCTGGCCTGAGGAGTTTTCTTGGGATGGTGACCTATTGCGGCTGTTTCATCCGGAATCTTACAGACCTTATCGCTCCTCTCAGGGAGCTGACCAAGTCTAACACCAGTTGGAACTGGGGACTGTACCAGGAGAAAGCCTTCCAAGCCACAAAACTGGCACTGTCACTGGATAAAATTTTGGCATACTTCGATCCGGCAAAGGAATCCGAACTGTCTGTTGATGCAGCCCTACTGGCCTAGGGGCGGTGTTATCACAGAAACAGTGCAACAGTAAGTGGGCTCCGGTGGCTTACGCCAGCTGTGCGCTAACAGAAACGGAGCAACGCAACTCCCATATTGAAAAAGAAGCCATTGCGGTGCATTGGGGGTGCCAGCATTTTCATTTGTATCTATACGGTCAACCATTCATAGTCCACACAGACCACAAACCTCTGATCCCATTGTTCATGGGGTCTTCCTCCAAGCCTCCACCCCGCATCGAAAAATGGATTCTCCAGTTGCAGGAGTATCACTTTTCTGTGGTCTTCCATCCGGAGACCCAGAATCCTGCAGATCATTTATCAAGGCATGCCCGGCCCGCGACGATGAGTGAGGAGCTGGACGCAGAGGAAGTCGAGGAATATGTTCGACTGGTTGTTGAGCGCTCCAGACCACTCCCTATTTCGCTTGAAGACATCGTCAAAGCCACCTTCCTAGACGAGTGCCTCCAGGTCAGCATTTCAGCTGTGCAGTCTGGAAGATGGCATCACCTGGTTGACAAGGCCTCCTATTGCACGGACGACGCCAGACAGACATTGGCCTCCCTGCACAACATTCGTGAGGAACTGGCTGTCTCCCCTGAAGGTTGTCTACTGAGAGGGTCGCGCCTGGTCATTCCAAGGGTGTTGCAACAGCGGGTGGTTGATCTTGCGCATGTGGCCCACCTAGGAGTTGTCAAAACGAAATCTTGTTTGAGGTGCAAGGTGTGGTTTCCCAACCTAGATATCCTGGTAGAGCAGACGGTCCCTCAGTGCTCTCTGTGTCAAGCGACTGGACCGGCGGATCCGCCGGCACCTATTATCACTGAAGACATCCCGCCATCCCTGGCAGAGAGCCAGTGCAGACTTTGGCAACCTCCCCGATGGCTGACACATGCTGGTGGTCATTGATGATTTTTCAAAATATCCTGAGGTGGAGATAATGGAAACCACTACTGCCAAGCAGACTATATCTCATCTTGAAAAGATCACGGCCACGCATGGAATTCTCAAAGAACTGAGTACCGATAATAGCCCTCCCTTCTCCAGTCAAGAGGTAATGGAATACCTACAATCCCGAGGTGTTCGCCATCGGAAGATTACACCATGATGGCCTCAGGCCAACGGAGAGGAAGAGCGCTTTATGCGTACTCTCAATAAGGTTCTCAAAATTGCTGGGGCCAATGGACAGAATGTGGACTGTGCTCTCTATGATTTTCTAAGGGAATATCGGCTGACTCCCCATTCCACCACTCAAGTCAGTCTGAGCTGTCTGTGCTTGAATTGCACTGTGGGTGATGTTTTCCCTCAAATTTAAAAAGCATCAAGACTGCAGGAAAAGGTTGCTGACCAGTTACAGCAGCGTCGATCAAGGAATGAACATATGTCCCGAACTCGCAGAGTTAGACCTAGTTACATGGGTGTTGGTGACCTGGTGATGGTAAAGAATAGACATCCCAGAAGGAAATTTGCGTTTCCTTTTGAGCTCCGTCCATGGAGGGTGCAGGCAGTAAAAGGGACCATGATCACAGCCCAACGGGCGGGAGAAATCATTACTAGAAATGTGTCATTCTTCAAGTGATACCAAACTCCTGAAAGTGGATCCCTAACCCACCCTGGTGTGAGATCGGAGATCGAGGTGTCTATGGAAGACGAGCAGTTGCTGCATGGCAGCTTTGCTCAATCCACACCACCCGGGGTGGCCCCTGCATTGTCTGAAAGTGAAAGAAGTTGTGTCCCGAAAAGACGATCACCTGGTTCCCCATGTCTCCCTCCGGTATCAGGGACTGATGATTCTGATGAGAGGAGAAATGACATGAGTCATCAAGGGACCGGAAGGTACCATCTCCGCCACCATACTGTGAGGTCCTCCAGACTGAAGAATTTTGTAATGTTATAAAGACTGGAAGAATCATTGCATTTTGGTCCAGGATGGTAAAACGTGTTTGGTGTTTGTTCTTTGCTTTTATATTCTCTCTCTCTTCTTCTAGTTTTTTTCAAGTTATTGCATTCTGTTCCGTTTCTGGAATCTATTGTTGGCAAAGGAGGAATGTTGTGTTTAAGTAAGTGGGTCAGCCCATGTCCCCTTCCCCTGCAGGGGTTCCGTGGGTAACCCCTCCCCTGTTTAGTCCCGATAGTCACGACCCGTGACATAGGGACAGGGAGTATATAATAAACAGGCTTGAGGGCGTTGCGAATAGAGCACCAACTAAGACTGCTGTTTGGTTTGCATTATATACGGCCTCATAGTGTGCAAGGCCAGCCACGTGATAACTGCGCAATTATACTATTTACACCTACCCACAACATAAACCACGAGGGTCATGTAGAGTTTGGCAAAAGGGTGCATGTGCCATAAAATGGTGGATGAAGCATTCCGCCAAACGTGCGCTTCTCCTGCCCCGGAAGTGAGGGAAGTGCAAGGTTTCTAATGGTGGAGCCTCAGCTGGCTCTTCCAATGGAAACCTCTTGGCCTGACGAGTCAAGTCGCAGTAATGGTTGCCATACTGTATTTAGGGTGGGGCGAACCAGCTAATTTCCCCTACCTGAGACCATCATGCAAGACATGGTATTTCCGGGTAGCAAAATTACATATTTGCCCTCGCACACATGGAGAAAATCCCCTGCACGTCAGGCTATTGTTAATTTGGTTCTGTAACAACAAATTCGCTTTGGTAATTTTTCTTTGCAAAACAAAATAGTTTGCCTAGCGGTTGCATCAAACATAGAACTCTGCAAAGTTCAGTGCCTTCGTTTGAGTTACTGGCACGGAGATCCCCGACTACCTTGTAGGGATCTCTCAACTTGTCGGTTGCTCCTTAGCCAAAGGAGCAGAGCCCAGGTCCTGTGTTGATGTGTCAGGCTGCCTGCCAGGATCTAAATTAGGCCCTGTGTCTTGTAGGTCCCTGGGGTTTCTGGCATGTCTCCCTGCTACTGTGTGTAATCAGGTACATGCTGGAAAAGATACAGTATACTCATTGCAACAGACTGCATGCATCTTCATGCCCCATAATGAAAATGTCCAACCCAGGGTACCGGTGTCAGCCGATGGTAATTTAGTGTCACCTTGCTGTCTACCAGTGGTCTTTTTTTTAACTGATTATTTAACTCTTTCCCCTTAGAGTGGCATCATTTTTTTTTTCTGTTTTATAAACTTTTATTAGCATCTTCGAAACAATCATTGTTGAACACAGCATGTTGCCTACAACCCAGACCGGGCCGGCAGATTGAATACATAAGATAACACAAAGGAAATGGATAGGTAGATACACAGCAAGTCGCCTACAACCTCTTCGGGCTGGCCACGTTAAGTCAACCTCTGTAGACACTATGGAAGTGCTGCAAAATGACATCAATATGCTTGGAGCGTAGAGTAGCTTATCATCTCAAATAACGTTAGGTGTAACACATGTATGCCCCTGGTTAAGCACAACTGCACTAGATGATTCCATGAAACACAGGCGCCACCTTGAGGGAGTGCCTGGCCCTGATCAGTCGCTGGTGTTGCTGCTAGCACTTTATGCAAAGAACGTTGTGTGGCTGAGTGTGTGCTGGTCTCTAGGGTCAGGGTTGAGTTAAGAAATGTAACTAACAACATCAATCAAACATAGTCTGTACAGGTGGAAGCGTGATATATAGGGTGGGGTGTCCGGAAAGCTCCTCAGCGTCCGCCGTTGGGGTAGGCACCAACAGCGCTCACTGTATTCCATGGTGGCTAAGGAGGCGGGCGCTTCAGTCGCATTGAAAGAGCTGGAGAGTTCTAAGCTTTGGGGGGCTAAAGCAGGTAAATTCTATGCGCATAATCAAATTACTCTTTGAATGCGGGATTATTCCTGTCACTGTGTGTTGTGCCTTCCTCTTACTCTATAGGATGGGATCTTCCATATTGTTTCTCTCTCTTTCTACTTTTAGCTCTAACAGTTGGTTTATTTACCGATCCTTTTGCCATTTGTCCCTCTTGTATGTTGCCACCTTTACATGTGGTTTACACTGTTTCCTCTAGTTCTCAAGATTGGGATCTTTCCTCGTGCTCTTTCTACTCCTTGATCCCAAGTTGATGTCCCACTTTTCCACAACATCAGACAAATAATTCTCCACTTCTTTCTCTTTTATTCTGCTGCGTCTTCACAGTGGTGTGTGGGATTGCAGGGTGATGGTATCGTGCATAGAATCATTTGTTGTTGCTCTGAAGTGCTACCATTATGCGTTTTCTTTCCTGTGATTGACTGGGTGTCGCTTTGCACCCCTGGTACAGGCACACTTTATTTGGGATAGTGAGTGTTGACCAGTTCTGGTGATAGGGAAAGTGAGGGAATCAGAATTACTGGGAAATAAAGGAGTCGTCATTGAAGTGCACTGGGGTGCAACAGGGTGGCGGAAGAAATTTACAGGCAGAGATGATGATTGCGGCTTGGGCACCAGTGGTGTAACAATTTTGCTTCTTAATCAGAAATTACCAGCCTTGTATTACCCCATAACAATTGCATTTGTTCAGTTGCTTGCCTCAGGCCACCATGCTTGCCACTATCACATCTTTTGTGAGACTGTGCATTGCTTGTGTTTTATAGAACAAACATTTTCTGTCAGGTACTTATGTTCTAAACTCCCCCAACTATCTGACTATATCTGGGGAGGTGCTGTGATGATACACACTTATGAGATCTATTGTTGAAATAATAGGGGGCTCACCAATTGACGATATCAACTCCTGCAAGTTCAGTAGTGGAAATGTATCCACCCAAATAGCTTCATTCAAACATCTCAAGTCCACACATAATCTCAGATCCACATTTGACTTGAGTGAAATTTACAATTGAAGACACCTAATGCGAACTTTCAATGGGTTCTATTATGTCCTTGTCACATAGCTCATGAAGTATTTCCTTTAATTTCTATCTATAATTTAAAGGTACATTCTCAGTTTTTGTCTTAAGGGAAGCTCAGACAGACAACATCGCTCCCCATCTTCGCAAGAAACCTCAAAACCTGGCTCTTCGACAGACCCCCTCCTTGATGGATGGAACCTGCACCCCCCCCTCCCCACCCCTAGCGCCTTGAGACCCTTACGGGTGAGTAGTCGCGCTTTAACAAACCCCTGATTGAAGGGAAGCACATGTTCTATGTGGCCAACCTAAAATCATTGCACCATTGTCAGCAACATAAACTTTGACATAGCATTTCGTAGATTCAAGTTTCAAATTCACTCTTACAAACCCCACCATAGGAATTATATGGTCAGTATAGCTGCCCGGACTCACATCGGACTCATGGTACTCCCTCCCAGTTCACAGCCTGTCGAACATGTCTTTGCTCATTATTGTGTACCAAGCAATCAAATTCAACATGGCTTCTTCTAGAATGCCATCAATGCTTAAATTACAGCTTGGCAACATCACTGGCACTTTCATATTGCATGCAGATTCATCCTGTACACTTAACACCACCGCTTGCATACTAGACTCCTCTTCCTCAACATTCTCAGCAATATAATAAACCTTCCCCCCTGCACTCACACACTCTGCTGAAATGCCCTTTCTTCTTGCAAGTACTGTTCGGAATTGGCGCAATGGCCATTTAATCCACATCGGTAGCATGATAAACTTTTAGTATTACTTATTAATTTAAAATGTTTCCCTCTGTCCTTCCCATCCTTCATATTGGCCCCTACTACACTGACGATCCCTGAACTTCCATTCTCCTTCCTTACAGCCTGTATGCATTTTTCAGAAACTTCTATACTTCTTGCAACATCCACTGCCGCTTTAAGGACATATAACCTCATAACCAAAACTTCTCCTGTGTTTTCTTGGATTTAGTCTTCATTAGTATTTGGTCTCTTAAGACTCGATCAAACGACATATTCTCAAAAGCACAAGTTACAGCTAATCCCCTTAAAGCCGCCACAAAATGGTTAATTGTTTCTTCTTCCTTCTGTGCCCTGGAATAAAATGTAAGCTTTTCCATTACTACATTGATTTTCCTACCATATCTCTCATGCTTTTGTTTAATGGCACTTGAATTTACGTCTACATTACCAGGATTCTCTAGAGGGGACAAATTCTTAAATTCCCTCAATCCTTTGGCACCTAATCTATGCTTGAGTCAGGATAACCGTCTTTCAGTGGAACATTCACCATCCTCCAAAACCTCCACATAAGCTTCAAACAAATCAAGCCATAACTCCCATGTATGGGAGGCTCTCCAGGTCCAGGTGGTGGTTGAATGCTAGACATGACACACCACAACACTGACCTGTGCTAATATACCGGAACAAGGACAACAATGATTGGAACCCAATGATTCCCAGACTACTACCAGCAAATCCCCAACCTTAACAATACATTACTGTGCTCATGTGATAGTAAGAATACCAAACTACCAGTCAGAAGTACTATTGAAAGAATATACCATGAAAACATAAGGATTCCATTAAAACATAAGAGTTAAATTAAAACATAAGCATGTGCCTGTCACCGAACAATGACCAGCACAATACATACCGTGTGCCAATCACCAAAGTCAATTAGTGGTCAAATTGGAAACCATTATATTAAAGCATAAGGGTGTGCCTGTCACTGGAAACAATGGCCAGCACAAAACATACAGTGTGACTCCTTATCTACTCATGTAGGGATGGTGTGTGTGGGTGTAGTACCTTACCCTAGAGAAGTGTAAATTACAACTTAAGGTACCTTCTGGGGAACCTAAAATTCAGGTCTATTGGCCGCAGTCGTTAGGGCTAAGATGAATGCTCAATGGTGTGGCGGCGAATGGTTCTCTGTGCTGCTTTTGCACGACAGCCCTGACAAAATGCCATGATCCTTCGGACAATAATCAGCATGAAACAAGTTGACCCCTGCACACACACTTACTGGGGACTCAGAGGTTTATTGTGCCCTGCTTTATCCTTGACTTCTTGCTTTTATCCATAACACAGGCACCCAGCAAATAAAATATTTATTTGGGTTTCCTGTAGTTATTTTTATCAACACACCCTCCCTTCACCCCTACTCAGACTTTTTCATCACATGCCCCACCACCACTCTCGACTCACATCGGCATAAAGAAAAGACCTCTGGCAAAGAGCCCCCTTGCGGGCCCATTGGGCATTGCAGAGCCGGCCCGACGAGGAGCTGCCAGATGTTGAAGCATGACACCCCTTGGAGTGTGTCAGGGCCCTTGCTCCTAAAGGGAGCACCCCCACCCTTCTGCATCAATCTAGAGCCTTTCTGCCCTCCCCTTGACCTCCTCCATACCCCTCTTTGGAACTGCATACCTCGTGTTTCACTAATCACCGAATACCACCATGAAAGAGTCCTGGACCCTCACATATCAGCCTCTTGGGATCATCACCTGAATTGTAGACTGACGCCTCAACTGTAGAACTTAAATCGGAGAGCTGCCATAGCAAGGTGTCATGAATCATGGGAATGAATGCTCAAATCCCAAAGGAAAATGGCTGCCAGAAAATGTTACATGCTGCAATGGTGCACAGTGAAGGAAACCTAGATTCACATCTTCACCATCCTGCAGTTCAATGGACGCCATAGATAACGGAATACTTCGCACTGACACACAAGGATGGAAGCCTAGACCAAGATCCTGCAGTAAAATGGGCACTCTAGATGATGTCACACATCGCTGTGTAACGCTGATGAAAGAGGCCTGTCAGCTGCAATGTAAAAATCACCAGACATCCAGAGCAGCAAGAAGAGGTTTGCACCCAGGTACCAGAGCCAACTAGCGACGCCGCGAAGCACCATCACAGTACCCGTTGAGAATCACCAGGCTGACTGGGACCACACAATTAGCTGTCAACCACTCCATCCCATCCTTGTCACCATTGTTGAAAATGGTGCAAAAAATGAAGAGCCGGTACCAATAAGGCATCCACTTGAATGTATTTTATTTGAGAATTAAGTACATGCCCAAGAAAGGAGCAGCACCAGCTACATCCTTCACTCCCAACTGTATCAGCCTCCTCTACCAACTGTCCCCTATAGAATACCCCAATATTCTAATTCCCCCTCAGCATTCCAACCCTGTACCACAGGAAGCTAATGCTATACCCCTCTCAAGCATAGTGGATAGTGAACCATAACAACGCATATCTCACCTAAGTGAAAACGCCTGCACTACAGATGGTGCTGCTTGCTTCGCCTGAGCTTTCCGTCTCTTAGCCCTTTGCAGTCTTATAAGTCAACCTGTACCTTTTTTACAGTTTTACATAGCTCGAACTTGATCTAAGGGCATCAGTGTGCTTTACATGAGAACCAGAGTATGTTACACAATTCTTATGATTGCCCAGTGGCGGCTGGTGAAGTTTGAGAGTAGTGGGCTGGACTGGCTGCGTGCGGGGTTCACTTTAAAGGGACACAACTTTTTTTAGGAGACTGGTCTCCACTTCCCATACAAATTGTTTTTAACAAACAATGGGTTAAAATGATGCATTTTCCAGCAAAATCCTTAAAAATAAAAAGAACAAAAAATAATAGCTTTCATAGGCTTTTGTACCAGAACTCTTAAAGTGTCTTGGTCCTATCACAATGTAAGTGATGTTGCATAAATAGGTCAAAGCGGTCTATTGAGCCAGTGAATGCAAGAGATAAAAGGCTTTCAGGTTGGTCCAACAGATTCAAGGCCTACTTGTTCCACAGAAAGATAGATTGGTTTGTTTGTACATGTCCACTGTTAGTGTGTAGGAGAAGGCAGCCCATCAAACAACAGAATAATCTTGAGTTCAGCTTCTCAATCCTACAAGTTGTCAAAGCTCACGGCACACATGGTGCGACCGTCGATACCAGGCCTTCACCATTATATAGACACTCAAGTCTTCAAACAATGGCTCAAGCTTGGGGTTCAGCTCAATTGTTTATTCTTGCAGATATTGTGGTGCACACCAAGAAACCTATATTCCTTCATGTATGCCAGTATGATGCAACTGCAGCATTCAGACAAACTCCAAACACACTCACCAAACATATTCTGTATATCATTATAGGGGATGGAGATACATATCATTTGAAGATTCTCACCCTCAGTTGTCTTTGTATAATTCTAAATCTGACCTTTTTTTGATGTGTCAAGTAGTGGTAAGCTGTGGAAAATCCGGAGCAGTGGCGGCTCCTCCGAGGCAGAGGAGGCATCGCCCCACTGCTCTGCAACAGTAAAAGAAAGCAAAAAATAAAATGATAATAACGTAATGTTATTATCATTTTATTTTGTCCTCCTGCTGCGGCAGCTTGCATGAGGGGGCGGGGAGGCTGCAGAGCAGGGGAGGAGTGGTAGAACACTCCTTAGTGCGCAACGACTGTTTGACCGGGCCTCTCGGGCTGTCCAAAACAGTCATGAGCACTTTCCCTGTTCTCCATGCAGGCTGCATTACAGCCTGCGTGGAGAACATGCCCACCCCTCCAGCCCCTGGCTGAGCACCGTTTCACAGCGCTCAGACCAATCACAATGCTGCACTGCAACGTTGTGATTGGTCAGGGGAGCCTGGCCTGTGCTTCCTGTTCCTGGAGATGGACGCAGGAGAGCAGGAGTAGAAACGCCAAATGCGCCCCCTGCACCCGCCCCGCCACCCACGAGCCTTGCGGGCCACCACTGATCCGGAGAACAAATAAAATCTGTTTTGCTCCCAGGTGCAGAGATGGGCTTAGATCACATTAGCAATTCTTACCTGACATCTAATTATTTTATCTCCTATCCTGGATGGTGCTTTGGTTGATTTTTTACATCACTAATTTCAATTACTGTCATGAGAAGTACTGCAGGCCTTTATATTGGCAGACTGCATACAGCTCCTTACTATAGTTTGCTTTGAGCTGCTCCTTTATGGATCCTCGGGGCACATAACACAGCTGGTTGTATAATGCCATTCCCAAAAGTTGCTTCCCTGTCCCTCCTGCATGTAATCCATAGAGCATATACTATAGTTGATTGCACCTTTCAACGGTCGCACTAGTCATCTCTTGTTCCATAGTGAGTAAGGTTTAAATTAAGTGACACAGAGTGCTCCATAGTGGTGAGTATCCATGTGCCTAACCATGCACATTCTCCCACTTTTCTACCACACTAGTGTGTGCACAGCTTCATGCTTCCAGTCACACCACAAACCCTCACACAAAGGCCACACTGCACTCGTGCACTTCTGTCTGTTCATACACTAACATGATCAACAGTGTCCCAACCAGTGGCGGCTCGCAGAGGGAGTGCTGTGGGGCGGTGGGGCGGGGCGCGGGAGGGGCTGGGTGGGGGGTTAGTGGAGTCAGACATACGACGGGCAGGAGTAAGGCAAGTAAATAAACAAATAAAACTATTTACCTTGCGCTCGCTGCATCGCCGAGTTGGCGATGCAGCGAGCGCAAGGTAAATAGTTTTATTTACCGCTGAAAACTATTGCCTTGTTAGCGACGTATGTACAAGACGTCGCTACATGGCGATAGCTTCAGGGATCAGCGGTGAAAACTGCTGCTAACATTAGCGTTATGGCAATAGGAATTCCGGTGTTAGCGGGCGAAAACCAACGAGAGGCCCATTAGCGGCAAAAAAACGCACATTAGTCAGCCCAACGTGAGTTTTTTTTTGCCTCTAATGGCAAAAATAGCCTATCAGTCAACCTCCAATAGTAAAATAGGCAAAAAAAACAATGAAATGCAGAATGGACCTGCTAGGTCCAAGTGCAGCACAGATCAACAACCCCCTCAAGCCACCCAACATCCAGGATGACCAGGATGAGAGCCTGTATGCCTCGCAGGACCTGCGGCTGGAGCCTGGATGCCTCGCTGGATCTGCGTCTGGAACCCGGATGCCTCACTGGACCTGCGTCTGGAGCCTGGATGCGTCGATGGACCAGCGTCTGGAGCCTGGATTCCTCACTGGACCTGCGTCTGGAGCCTGGAGTGGGATGCGGAGGAGCTGTGGAGTCGATGAGCCGTGGCGGTAGACATTGAGGCACGGCGATCGCCCGTACCTGGTGGTGAAGTCTGGCCGGTCGCATGGAGACATGTTGCTGACCTGTGTGAGAAGACCGCCTTGCGCCCCTTGGAGCTGTGAATGGTAGAGGCGCTCCTGTGCACCAACGTAGGGAGGTCTGCATCGCATATTACGATCCACCACTTCACCGGGGTGCACAGAGGGGATTACCAACGGTGGGCGGCACCTCTCTGCATCACAGGCCGGATGAGTTTGCGCTGGCCGGACGCTGTGGAGGGTGAGGCCCCTGAGCTGCGCCAAACTTGTGTTGCAGGAGCGCTGCAAGTTCATGCCTAAGGGAGCCCTGCTGCATCAACTGCATCGGGAGGATCACCAGTGGACTTGGCGGCGACTGCTGTACCCAGGCTTGTGCAATCCCACCTGGCTGAGGCTCCTGCTGGCTGAGTCACAGATTTGGAGAGAGTTTAGCGGATTGCGCCACGGTGTCAATGTCCAGGTAAGGAGAAGGTGGGACACGTAGCGGAGGAGGCCCGGGGGTCGAGTCGCACAGGCCTAGCACCTGTAGATGACGCACCCCCAGTGTCCAGCTCATCTGCTATGGTGGAAGAGCGTCACCCCACTGCTTTCAAGCAAGAAGAGGAACAATCATCACACGATGATAACTTCCTGATGTAATCGTGCCATGTTTCCTTTGCGGGCGGAAGGGTGGGTAGGGCTGCTCCACTCACGGAGCAGGGCAGGGACGGAGTGGCATGCCTACTCAAGTGCGCAGTGACTGTTTGGTCGGCCCGCTCAGGCCGCACAAAGTAGTCATGCGCACTGTCCTGTTGCAATGCAGGCTGCATTACAGCCTGCATGGAGAACATGCCCACACCTCCAGCCCCTGGCTGAACGCCTCGTCCCGGCGCCATTGACCAATCCCAACGCTGCATTGCAGCGTTGTGATTGGCTTAGGGGAGGGAGCCTGGCTGCCTACTTCCTGTTCCTGGAAGCAGACTCAGGAGAGCAGGAGCATCGAAGACACAGGACCCGGCCTCGAGGTAAGATTTCTCTCATTTAAATATTTACAACACTCGCTCACACACACACCCCCGCGTCCACGCCCCATCTAGTGTTCTTTCCGGTGTTTCCCACCTCCCAGCTGTCCAGTCCCCCCGCATCACTTTTCAATGGCGGCCGCTGTGCGGCCATGCGCAGCGGGCGTACCACTGGTGTGCCAAAGGTATATATGGAGTTACGATGCATACCATTATATCGCATTCCATTACAATGCATACTAATACTAGGAATATTGCAACAGTAGGGAAGGTGTTGGATTGCGGAGATGTAAACTTTACTATTCCCACTTCAGTGAGAGCAACCCTAAAACTAACCCTTGCACCCCAAAGCAAACCCTGAACCCTAAAATTCATCTGTGAGCCCCCAAAACACACCCTAAAAATCATATTTGACCCAAAATGCACACCCCAATTTTCATATTTGACCCAAATGCACACCCCAATTTTCATGATTGACCCCAAAACACACCCTAAATTTCAAATATTACTCCATAATACACCCCACATTTCACCTCCGACACCCATACAGACCATAAAAAATAAAAATACCCCATTACTGACCTCACAATGCGTTGTAATGAAATGCGATGTAAAGGCACCTGCGTTGTTCGATTTGCGTTGTAAAGGCATTACGATGTAATGCCTGCGTTGTAATGGACGTCTCCCGTGCCAAAGGCAAGCCATAGGCAAGCCCGTCTGCGTCCGTCTGCGTCCGTCTGCCCCTGGACCGCGCTCAGCACCAAGGACCCTTCCTCTCGGACACTCTACCCCTACGGCGCCAGCACCCTCCTCGCCATCAACCCTGGATGCCACATCGCCTGCCAGGACCAACATCTGCTCCGGACCGGTCATCGCCATCGCCATCACTGATGGCTACTAAATCACCCGCAAGGACCACCCCCACCATCCAGGAGGAGGCATTGCCATCACCTACAGAAGCACACTCCGACTTACCACGCACTCTAATGACCCAACGGTGACCATGGAACATTTTAACTTCCAGATCCGGGCCACCCCAACCCCATCCTCTGCAGCACCCTCATCTGCAGACCTCCCGGGCCATGGACACCCATTCTCCGATACCGTTGTAGACCTTATTGCACACCAGGCTCTCCCATCCACCGACGACATCCTACTCGGCGAACTCAAGTTCCACCTGGACAACCCCAGTGACCAGAACACCACCCCCTCCTGGGGTAGCTCCCCAACATCAGACTCAAGCAGCTAGTCACCGCAGCAAGCCACATAGCAGGACACACGGTCGAGCACGTCTCCTCCGCCAGCGGGACCTTCAACTACAGCCACACCACCGGACTCTCCTGGACCGACCATCATTGTATACATAACGTCTTCACCATGCCCACCGTACACAACCGCCATCATCGCCCCCCTCGCAGCTGGATCAAGGCCACCGAAGTACGTCTTGTCAACTCCCTCAGCACCACCACTCCGCCAACGCTTACAGACGATGACACCGCACCCCTCAAGAATGGCACTGCGTAAGTACCTTACGCCTGCATGATGGCAGGCGTAAGGGTGACACAGTGCCACAGGGATAGGCTGGCCCCATGCATTGCTGGAGTTGCGTCATGGTTGTGACACGACTGCAGCAATGCATGACTTTAGCGCAGACATATACTTCAGGATTCCAGACGTATCTGTCATTACTTGCGTTATGGAGCGCTGTCCAGTGAATACAGCACATCCGTGGTGTCGCAAGAAGGAAGTAGTGAAAAGTGTTGCAACGCTGTCTTGTCGCAGCGCTGCAACACTTTTCATGAGTGAGGCCCAGGAATGCGCACTATCTTATTGATGGTGCGCAGTCCTGCCCTGTAGTTTTGTCGCAGGGCAGCGCAGCAACATTGCTTGCAGCGCAGTCCAGCAACAGAACCTGCTGAAATGCGGCCCCAAGTGTTATCTCCATTTTTAAGACCAGCTATTTTCTGGTCTTAAAAAACTGCCTCTAACTGCAGTTAGAGGCAGTTTTTTTGGTCCTCCAAACTTAAAGAATCCCCTTGTAAATATCGCGAAGTGGGGTTAGAGGCCGTTTTTGCACGGGAACGCCTCCCTTGCATGTCATTATCGCTAACAGAAATGGCGGGCTTTATAATGGACGTTTTCGCCGGAAAACTGCCGCTAACAGAGGTTAGCGACAGCTTGTACATATGGCGATAAAAATATCGCCGCAAAACCGTCGGAAAAGTGCCGCTAAGGCGGCGTTAGCCCCTTGTACATATGTCCCTAAGGTCCGCTAAAAAAAAAAAACTCCCCCATTAAGTTTAGTACACCTGCTGTGGTTCCACATAGGTTCTGCCATTTAATAAAATAATGGGTCATTGCTACACATACTTCAAAGTTGTCTCCATTCTATGAATTGAACCTATGTTATCGACATCCCAAAGACAATCCCATACGTATTTTCCCAAGCCATGTATTGATTAGTCATCAGAAAATGTGGCAATCCTAACGTGTTCTTTCATTTGTTTTCCTCCTCAAGGAAAGTAGAAATGTGAAGCCGAGTGAGAGATGTCGTGGTCAAATGTAGGATGTATAAATTTTGACTTTGCAGATTAATAACCTCAACAATCTTTTTCCTGCTGTCACTAGACAATAATATCACTCATCCTCCATAGGTTCACTGACAAGTGGGACATAAATATCTGCTGCCTTATTTTTCGTCCTAGGCACTGATTGTATGCTAATTCATTGATATTTTGACAAAAAAAACAAGGGCCTAGAGGCCATACTGGCACTATTGCGCTGCCGGAACATCACTTTTTTGACGTTCTGGTGGTGCAATGTGCCACTGGCATATTTATAAGGCCACGTAAAGCCACGTTACGTGGCTTTTCATGGCCTTATAATTATGTGCCCCTTTCACGCAGAAAACTGCGTGAAAGGGTGGGCTTTCCCAGCAACATCCATGACTTTTTGACACTGCCCCAGATTTACGAGAAATCGTAAGTCTGAGGCAGCACCAACAACTTACACCTCCCTAAGGGAGGCACAAGGAGGAGAAATAACTTTATTTCTCCTCGTTTTTCCTCTTTCTATGTGTGCTGCATTCTGCCTCTTGTGACTGGTTTTGTGCAGGAAGGTTTCCCTTCCTGCACAAAAATAATCATCCCCGCAACTCAGGCACCTTTGCACCATGGTGCAAAGGTGCCTGCGTTGGCGCATGGCATCCTATTGTGCGCCGGCGCAGCGGACAAGGACAAGAATGCACCGTATCTCATAGATACGCTACATTACTGCCCTTTTCTTTCACTGTAGGGCAGCACAGCAGCAAGCCCTGCTGAGCTGCCCTACGGCAAAAAAACTCATGAATGAGGCCCCAAGGCTTTCAACATGCCTCATGTGGGTACTAATGACATTAGTGGCGGATGACCAGAAATCCTGTTCCTCAAAGACATTTTCTGCAGTAAATAGCACCGATCAAATGTCCAGGCTTCTATCTCGCTTACGGAATATCTTTATTGCTCAGGTGTCAACGACAAAGAGTTAAATGTAGTTGCACATGTTTGGTTTTTGTTATAAATTTTGGCTAACACGGCGATAAAACCTTTTCAACGAGCATCAATAATATTCAAATATTCGCATTGGGTGAAAACTCCGAAGAGGCTGCTCCTGACCAATGGGCCGTGTCAGCAGTACAAACGCTTTCTAGCAGTGTGCATCCCAGGGGAAATGGACATGTTCTAAAAAACATCGACCGCAAAATAATTGGGAAGACACTTAGCCTAAAACTCGTCACTCCTATGGGCATAGGCAATGGTTTGTTTCCATTGTGATTTCCTAGCAGAATTATTTGTTTAATAACTCGTTAATCCCGGTTCCTAGTCTTGATACGTTCTACCTCCAGCCTTTAATTATGTATCTAAAAATCTCCATGTTTGCCTATCTCTGCTATTTTTTTTAAGATGGCTGTTTCCATTCCTACTAACAACCTGTGCAATCCTTTGTCTAAAGAATTCATCCAACTGTGTTTCTCCTTCTAAAGCACTTATGATTAGCAGTGAAATGGCCCCACTGCCTTACATTGGTACAAGTTTGTTCTGGTGGCTCATGGGGGCTTATTTATGAGCACTTGCGACACTTTTGCGCCACCAGGGCGTCACTTTTTGTGACGCTCCGGCGGCGTAAAAAATGCACCAAGTTGCGCCCTATTTACAAAGTGACCCATCTAGACAGATGCGTCACTTTGTAAACCCCTGCGCTACATTATACCTGCATCATGTATAATGTATGCAAAGTGGGCGTTCCCCCGCATCAAAGCATTGTAGAAGTGGCGCATTGAAATCTGTTGCCGGGCGAACAGTGTAGGGCTGTGAAAAGTACTGAGTTAAGCATCGTTGTGGGTACAGCCAGGCCCTTATTCAGCTTCTGCACCTCGGGTGGTCCTTTATGTGCAATTTTAGGTCCGGCATGTGTAACAAAAACAACATACATAAAAATACATAAATACATTCACATATACATAGAGGGGTTTTGGGTCATCCACTGGTCTGTTAATTATCATTTAAGTTTTGCTTCCGCCCAGCCAGCCTACAACAGGGGGCAAAGCAATTGGCTGTCTTGCACTGTGAGTGATACTGCTTTACCTGTGTATATTCGCCTAAAGAAGAAATACGCTTCAGTACCAGAGCTGGTTGTCCAATGCTATACTGTACCAATGCTTTTTTTCTTTATATTCCTTCTTCCTTAGTTTATTGTTGTTATTCATGTAAGTGTGTTTAAGTGAGGTTTTCAGGTTATAATAATTCAAAGCTAATATGATCTATTCTTTGCACCAGTAAGAATCATGTATTCCTGTGATGTTAATTAAAACTGAAAAGAGTTTCTTTACCGGTTCTAAGTACACCTGTCTGTCAGTAAGCACCCGTACTGTTTTATTAAAATGAACTGTGATGGTTACAATTTTTTTATTTAAAATTTTTCTTGCAAGCATATATCCGCCAGGTTTAAGTGCTGGTATGGTTTTTTTTTGTGGCATATGCTTGCAATAATAAAAAGAAAATCATAGTAACCCATCAAATGGGCTTGACTATGCCATACCTACTGGCTTTGAACAATACTTGTTATATCTGAAAGTGCTTCTTAATTAAATTGAAATTTGTGTGTCTGGTTGCTTAGATGAGTAAAAGTAAGAGAGAGTAAATGGGATGAATGCATGAGTGAGAGCACAGATGGATAAATGTATGTAACTGAGTGCATAGAAGGATAAATGGGTAAGTGACTGGGCACATGGTTGAATGGATGAGTTATGGTATGTTATGGGCACATCTATAGCACAGCAACTCACACCCAAGGTGTATCTCGGTGCTTTGCTACTCAGAATTCAAGACCCCTGACCCTCGGTCTGAGGCCTGCTCTGTCCCCAACAGCTCCGCCGTGCTCTGTGCTGCCGCAGATCCCCTTGCACCTCCCAGGTAGGGTTCGAGACCGCTGTGCCTCGGACCCCTCGCAGTGTTTCACTCGTTACTGTGCCTTGTGTCCTGCATTACTGTTGTTCGTAATAACTGCTATTGTCATTGTGCCAGTGTCATTCACTGTTTCTGTTATTTTGCCTAGTGCCTTTTTCACTGTTTATTTGGTTTCTTACGTGTGCCACTGTTCTCTCTCGGTTTTTTTCTTTTTCACTGTAATTCTGCCCTTCCGTTCTTGCTTCGTTGCCTTCTTCCCGCCGTTTTTTCCCCTCTGCCGCCTCTGCCCCCCGTGACCCCACCCCCGCTCCTGCCTCCCAGCTGCACGTCCCTCCCCCTCCCCTACTTAATGGTGGCTGCTGCGCGGTCGCGCCGCTGGCGCGCCGAAGGCGTGTCTAAGGCAAGCCCGTCTGCGCCTGTCCGCGACCCGACCGCGGCCAGCGCCAGGAACCCTGGATCTCCGAACATCTATCGCTACGACACCACCACCTTCCTCGCACTCAACACCGGAAGACTCATAGACTGTCAGCAAGCCTCGCCGAACAAGACCCACGGCCAGTTCTCCTGCCTCCATTGCCGCCAGAGCTTCACCACAACCCCGGCCTCCAACACCACCGACGCCAGCACCGGCAACACCCTAAGATGCATCCTCCTCAACGTACGCTCCGTACACAAGCACGCCATGGAAATCTGGAACCTACTCGACTCCCTCTCGCCCGACATCGCTTTCCTCACGGAGACGTGGACCAACGCCACCTCCGCTCCCGACATCAACATCGCCATCCCGGACGGATACAAGATCCAGAGGAAGGACCGCCCCAACCGCCCGGGAGGGGGCCTCGCCGTCGCCCACAAGAGCACCCTCCGCCTCACCACCTCCAGCGAAACCTTCCCCTCCGCCGAACACCTGCACTTCCAGATCCAGACCACCCCCAACGCAACACTCTGAGGAACCCTCATCTACAGACCCCCGGACACCCTTCGCCACCGCCATCACCGACTTCATCGCACCCCACGCCATCGCATCAGCAAACTACATACTCATCGGAGACCTGAACTTCCACCTCGACAACCCCAGCGACCCCAACTCCAGCATCCTCCGCGACAACCTCGCCAACATCGGACTCAAACAACTCGTCACCACACCGACCCATAGAGCCGGACACACCCTCGACCCCATCTTCGCCACAGGAAAAAGCGTCCACTTCAGCCACACAACGCAACCACCATGGACCGACCACCACTGCGTACACTTCACCGTCGAAAAGCCCAAGACACCCAAACCAGCCCCACGCCCACCACGAAGGAACTGGAGCAAGGTTACCGACGAGCAACTCAACTCCACCCTCACCCAAAACAACCGCACCTGGACATCCGATGCAAACGACGCAGCCAGAGAACTCCACACCTGGATCTCCAACTGCACAGACGAGCTACGCAACCCCGACAAACAGCGCACCAGGAAAGCCGCCTGGTACACCACCGCTCTCCAAGAAGCCAGGCGCAGCTGCAGACGCCTGGAGAAGAACTGGAGAAACACCAGGACAACCGAAAACAACTACACCTACAAAGATGCCATGACTAACTACCACAACCAAATCAGAACCGCCAAGAGGAACTTCATCCACAACAGAATCCTCGCCAACTCCAGAAACTCTGCAGTGTCATTGAGGAATTCACCAACACACGCAGCGAAACCGCAGACATCACCCCGTCCCAAGACCTCTGCGACAAAGTTGGAACCTACTTTCACCTCAAGATCAAAGCCCTCTACGACAACTTCGTCGACCATCCTCCAAACGCCCGCTGCCGGCCCCCCGCCCCCCAGGGGCTCCAGCCAACCCACCATCTCCAACTGGACACCGATCACGACCGAAGATACCACCTCGACCATGAAAGGCATCCACTCGGGGGGGCCCCCACTGACCCCTGCCCTCCTCACATCTACCACAGAGCCGCAGCCACCATCGCACCCGAGCTACAATGCACCATCAACACCACCTTCAAAACAGGCACCTTCCCAGACGACTGGAAACGCGCAGAAGTCAGGCCCCTGCTCAAGAAGCCCACAGCGGACCCCACCGACCTTAAGAACTACCGGCCCATCTCGCTTCTCCCCTTCGCAGCCAAAGTAGCAGAGAAAACGGTCAACAAGGAACTGACACGATTCATCGAAGAGAACACCATCCTCGACCCGTCCCAATCTGGATTCCGAAGCAACCACAGCACAGAGACAGCCCTACTCGCCGCCACAGACGACATCCGCACCCTCCTGGACTAAGGCCACTCCACAGCCCTCATCCTGCTCGACCTGTCAGCGGCCTTCGACACCGTCTCTCACCGCACACTAGTCACCAGACTGCACGACACCGGAATACAAGGAACAGCCCTGGACTGGATCCGATTGTTCCTCATCGGAAGAAGCCAGAGAATCAGATTACCACCCTTCCTCTCCCACCCCACGGAAATCACCTGCGGAGTCCCACAGGGGTCATCTCTGAGCCCGACCCTCTTCAACATCTACATGGCCCCGCTCGCAGCCATCGTCCGACAGCACGGCCTCAACATCGTATCCTACGCCGACGACACCCAGCTCATCCTCTCCCTCACCCGAGACCCCACCACCACCAAACTCAACTTCCAGAAAGGAATGCAAGATGTTGCAGTCTGGATGACCAACAGCTGCCTTAAAATCAACACAGAGAAGATAGAAGTCTCATCCTGGGAAACACCCCCTCAGCATGGGACAACACCTGGTGGCCGACAGCCCTCGGAAGCCCACCTACCCCCACAGACCATGCCAAGAACCTCTGCATCACACTCAACTCTTCACTCAACATGAACCGCCAGGTCAACGCAGTCACATCCAGCTGCTTCAACACCCTCTACATACTCCGCAAGACCTTCAAATGGATCCCCCCGGAGTCAAGGAAGACAGTCACTCACACGCTCATCACCAGCAGACTGGACTATGGAAACGCACTCTACGCCGGCATCAACAAGTCCCTACTCCGCAAACTCCAGACTATACAGAACACCGCCGCCAGACTCGTCCTCGGCTCCCCCGACACGAACACATCAGCCAACACCTACAAAAACTCCACTGGCTTCCCATGGAGAAAAGAATCACCTTCAAAATTCTCACCCACGCCTACAAGTACCTACACAACAACGGACCAAAATACCTCAACGACAGAATCAACTTCCACGTACCCAAAAGAAACCTCCGTTCGGCAAACCTCGCACTGGCCGAAACCCCGCGCATCCACAGAGCCAGAGCGGGTGGAAGATCCTTCTCTCACATTGCGGCCAAGACCTGGAACGAGCTACCGGCTGACATCAGACGTGCCCCCTCCTTGAACACCTTCAGGAAGACCCTCAAGACCTGGCTCTTCGGCTAACAGACCTGTGGACCCCCACCCCCCCCCCCCCCAGCACCTTGAGACCTTTACGGGTGAGTAGCGCGCTTTACAAACTCCCTGATTGATTGAGAATCGGTATAGTGCTGTTACAATATCCATGTCTTAAGTAGTCTTTTACAGTTAGAATATCCATATCTTTAGTAGTCTTTTGGAAAAATCCGGACACATCCGGATTTGCAAAGAAATCTTGTTCCAGTGAAGTGTGGCAAGATATGAGAAGTATCTGCCACCAGATCTGGAAGTGTGGATACGCGGGATCCTTAGGAAAGCTTTATTTGCAGACCTGAGCGATCTAGTAGGCTGGTAGTGGCTGAGTCTGGAGTTGAGGTAGATTGGTAACTGCTTGGTTAGTGCCTTATGAGTCAAGCAACAAAGTTTAAAGATAGAGTGATTGAGCTCCAGCAGTGGGAAGTGAGAGCAGACTCCTGCAAACAGCCCCGTAACTCATCTTATCTGTTTCTAAATGGGCCCAGATATTTGTCACTCTTTTATCTATTGATGATCACACTCATCAATTTATCCACCAGTCCTTGTATTCACTCATCCACCCATGCGTGTACTTCATGTATTTGTTCCTTCACCTATTCTTCCATTCACCATATCTTTCACCCATTCATGCATACATTCACTCAGTTAATGATCATCCACCCATTTACTCATCCGTCCAGTCATGCACGCTTTGTCTCATTATCACATTCACTCACTCACCAATCTACACATCCACAGTTACGACCTTACCTATAAATGACAAATCACTTCCATTTAAAAAATTTCAAATCTACTGGCTGTGCCACTCACTGCTTGTCCTTAGTTGTGTATTACTTTTGAGTTAAGGTATTTAAAAACCTAAACACTAGTTTACCTTCAATTTTCTGCAGTTCCAATAACTGCACTAAGGAGACTTCAAGACCGTCCCCTTGCTACTATTATTTAATTTTTTAACCACCCTTTTATTGTAACCAGTATTATGTGTTGCCTTATTTGCAAGAGCACAGCTCTTCTGTCTTCATCGAGTTTGTGGTCATTTAGGCAGCATAAGGCATGAGATAGACCAGAGACGTTTTAAGGCTTGGAAAAGTGGGCAATTGCACAGAGCCCCCAACAGTGATACTTATCAGTTTCTCTCACTTACAGATTTTTTCTCCATCAGACCCTCTCTTTTCCTGCCTCTACTCCTGTGTCTCTCTTGCCCCGTGGCATTATAACGGTTTGAAGACACATTTCAACTGTTTTATGTGAAAGTTTAAGTACAATATTATATAATATTGTTTGCAATCATACAGGTGTGAATTATTAGAAAATAGTTAATAAAATTCAAATTTTTTCCGTAAAGGGGGCCTCAAAATATATCTTGCCCTGGGCTCAGAAATCCTTTAGATGTCACTGAGGGAGGTTTGTGGTTCACAGCACAAGGCAGTCACAGCAATCACATCCCTTCTTGCTCCTGTCAAGATAGTGCTTCATCCACCATGGGGCATAATGCACAAGTGCGCTGGGGCGCAAAGGACTTGTATGCATGCTTTTTGAGTTTCGGGGGCACTTTGGCAGTACAGATGGGGCTACAGACACTTGAGTGTACCCTTCTGTAATACAGATTGTGTCAGTGCACATGTGCCCCCGGGATGATTTCAAAGGGGTATTCCTTCATTTGCATGCAAATGAAGGAACACTTTGCCTTATCGCCCATGCCGTACTACAGATGTGGGCACACAAGCAAAGGAGCAGTTAGGAGAAGCACTAACGATGTGTCACTAAGAGGAGGCTCACAGTGCACCCCCCCCCAAGTCAAAACCTCAAATGTGGGAAGTGGGTCCCAGGGATCCTCAGCAGCCTCCTACAGGCGGGTGAAGTCACTTGCTTCACCCAGGAGTAGGGGATCTCTACCTTTGTAATGCATACAAAATTAGCATTACAGGCACCAAAATACCCTGCCAAAGTTCCACTTGCTGTGCCCTTGTGATTTGTCCAGATCAGAGATTGCTACAAGAAAACCCTCTGCTATTTTTGCTGTTTGATCTTAACTGATTCTTTAGTAAAACATATTTATTTTAATGGGTCAGAAAGTCCCCGATAAAAAAATAAATACTAAG
Organism: Calotriton arnoldi; assembly: GCA_963921515.1. Lineage (NCBI taxonomy): Eukaryota > Metazoa > Chordata > Amphibia > Caudata > Salamandridae > Calotriton > Calotriton arnoldi. The sequence goes on along the minus strand of CAWUFW010011781.1, from coordinate 40,170 downwards.
GAATTAAAATAAAAAATATATTTACACCTTTTATACCCACATAAAAATACTCCCACGAGGAATGAGAATTGATCTTTCACAAATTAAAAATATTTTACTCCTAACTTTCATTCATAAATCTTTATTCGGTTAATAACATCACCATAAAAGAATACAAACAACATATTCATAATAAAATCAATTATTTATAATTAACATAAAATAATAATAGTTAATAAACCCCCAACCTCAGGTACTACATCTATTAGTCAGGTCTCGAGCTCCTGGACGCCGTAGCAGCTTGCAAAAATGATAAAACAGTAAAAATAACTCAGTCAGTGGGGAGCATCTAACGATACAACAAAGCTGTCCTGACTTGGTTAAAATTCAAAAGCTTCAATAGAGGGATTAAAAACTGCTTCCTTGGCCAGCTAAAATAAGGACAAAACATTACAAAATGCAAAGTGTCCTGCGGAGACTTATTGTCGCAGCCGCAGGGCAACCTTGCCTCAGATAGTGCCCACCCACATGGAGAAGCCAGAAGATGAAGCAGTTGGTTAAACCTAACCCTGACCAGTAAGAACCTATCTTGCAGTGAACGAACCTTGGCAAGATACGGCTCCAACCCCTGTACGGTTTTCAACAACATATGACCCCGCACTGATGGCTTCTGCAACTCCAGATTTTCTCTCTCCAGGTCAGAACGGTTCAGGAACAGCCTTTTAACACACTCCAGCTCACGCATGGAGAGGGAAGTTGGACCTTCATGGATATCGGGCCTACTTATGGAAGCAAAAGCTGCCATAACATAGGCTATCCACTGTATTTTATTGGCCCGATCAAGGGCCAAACAGTCCCCAAGAATCAACCAATTTAACTTTAAGTCTTCCCTACACCAAATATCAATCCAACACAATAAGAGACTTAGAGATATCAGGTCCATCACTTGTACAAGGCCAACCTCAGCCTGAACTATGAAAGCTGGGGTAGAATGTGGAACTGTACCATCTGGCATAGAAATGTATTCCCTGCCGATTGGATCCTATCCAATTTAGCATAACCCCAAACCTCGCTGCCATATCGAACTTGTGATATGCATATGCATTTAGCCTGATACATTTTTAGAAAGGTCCCTAGGCACCCGAGAGCCTAGCCTGTGTCCAAAGCAAGAGACCGGCCCAAATGGTTTTAACAAGCTCAGATCTTTTAGCCTCATCAAGTGGCTTCTAACAATTTTTTGTGTTGAATAAAACACCCAGATAAGGGAAAGCCATGACTTTCCCCAAAGTAGAGTTAGCCACCTTGAAGGTCTTGCTTCTTGTCGATTTTGGGCCCACAACCATCACATATGACAGATCAAGATTCCCCATAAATGATACATACCTGCCCAAGAGTAGATCCACTCCTTGAGGGGTGCGGGCCATAAGAACAGCGTCATCCGCATATAATAAAACAGGAATGGATCTATCTCCAGGCTTAGGGCAGTCCGCCGAAACTGATAATAAAGTGAACTCAAGCCCATTCACATAAAGGGTAAACAAAAAGGGGCAAGAATGCACCTTTGACGAACACCATATCTGGTAGGAAAAAAAGCTAGTACAGGCCGCACCCTGGGAGTAGCACACTGAGGCAGAGGTCTGTGAGTGAAGATTAGCTAACTTTCAAAACAGTGAGTAAAATACTCCCACTGAAGGGCGAGATGAAGTTATGCAACCTCCACACTACAAGCGTGCAATGGAGAAGGACTGTGGGTGAATGAGAATTGTGAGGTCAAAACTTGCTAAAAAATTGAGCCATACAGTTGTTACCTTTGCTGTGATACTTGCAGGTCTTCCATACTAGCACTGATAAATGCCACTGAAAAAGGATACCATGACAGAGATTCGTGGTGAGGGCCCAGCAAAGTGTGGGCAAAGGAGGCAAATATATAAAGTGATAAAGAAAATTATGTAAAGAAAAAAGTAGTTGAGGTTAAAGGGGAGAGAGAGTGCAAAAGTAAGAAAGAAGTGAAGAAGAAAAGCTGGAAGGTGAGAGTGGAAAACAGATGTAAATAAGGGAAGAAAAATTCAAATAAGGAAATGAAGAAGGAGAGAAGAAATGTAGAAGGAATTGAATTGGGATGAAGATAAGCAAAGGCAAATGGAAATAAGAAGGAAAATGGAAAGCTGTTAACAGGGAGAAATAGAATGAAGGAGGGAAGATGAGAAAAACCAATGGAATTATGGAAGGAAAAAAAGAAAAGAAGGGAAAAAGGAAATACAGATGGCAAGGAAGGGAAAAGAAAGGGATGAATGGAAGAAGGAAGGAATCAAAAAAAGAGAAGGGGTGAAGGAGGAAAGGCAGAAGGATGCACAAAGAAGGGAAAAGAGGAGAAGGTAAGGGGAGACAGAAAAGTGAATGGAAAGAAAGGAAAATCAATCCAAAAAAGGGAAGATAGGTGGAAAGAAGTCAAATTTAAACAAGGAAAAAGAGATGTAAAAACAGATGGAAAGAATGGTAGTAGGAAAACAGATGGAAAAACAGATTGGAAGGAGGAAGGAAGTAAGTAAAGATGGGTCATCCTCACATGTTAAGATGTGTGGCATCTTCCGTTGAGTGCTTCTGGTCCTATGCAGCACTCTCATCTTATCCTGAAATTATGAAGCACTCTCATCTTATCCTGAAATCCTGCTTCCAGCAGTTAGCAGCAGTGGCGGCTCCTCCGCTAAGGCAGAGGATCATCCCCCCACTTCTCAAAAGGAAAATAAAAATGATAATAGCGTGCCGTTATTATCATTTTATTTTTCCTATTGTAGTCAGTGGCGGGCGGGGCTGGCCAGAGCAGGGGGAGGAGTGGTGTACATTCCCTAAGTGCACATGAACTGTTTGGCCGGCCCTCTTGGGATGACCATACAGTTCATGCGCAATTTGCATGTTCCCACCAGGCTGCATTACACAGCCTGGTGAGAAACATGCATAGGCTCCCTGTTCCCGTATGAGAGACGAACCACGGCGCTCAGACCAATCACAAAGCTTCATTGCAGCGTTGTGATTGGCTCAGGGAAGCCTGTGTGCCCGGGTGCTTCCTGCTGCTGGCCGGGACAGGAAGAAGAAGAGGACGAGGACGGATTCGGAGGAGAGTCGGCAGCCGGCCGTTAAAGGTAAGCCCTTTTTTTAAAATTACATTCTTCTCCCCTCGCCCACCACCCCATTCCGGTAGCAGCCGCTACTGGTTAGCAGATGCATTGACTCAATTTTTGTGATACCAAAAAGGCCTCAAAAATAGTTTGCATCAAAGGTTCACTCCAGTTGTTAGAGCTGAGAGGCTGCATTCCTCACATACTGAATCGAAGTGGCACTCAGGCTACTCGGAAGAACGACTGACTCTACCAGTCACAGCTTAGACAATATAAACAATGTGTATTCCTAGCTAAGATAATCTTTTATGTAATGATGTAAGCGAACCTTGTAATTCTGCTAGGGTCTTGTTCAAGCCTGCATGTTTGTGCTGCTAATGCTATTCCCCCAATTTCAAAATGCTATGTAAGAGAAATGGCAAGTTTTTGTGACTGGATCCTGCAAATTTATGACAGGATTAAGGCTGGAATCACTTCGGCATGCTCTATCTGTCACCACACTTCACCCCAGACAGGTGCCTACACCACCTCATAGAGTGTGGTAGTCTGACCCAACAAACTATACTGAGAATAAAAATCTGTGGGGCATATTTACTAGAAACTGGCAGAGTGATGTGTTACGCCAAAAATGGCAACGCCGCGCTCTGTCAGTTTCAAAATGCAGGGATGCACCATACTTACAAGAATGCGGTGCACCTCTGCATTTCCACTAGTTCTGGCGTTTAAGAAACTGCCTTGTTGTAAGGGTGCCTGCGCTGCAGGGATGATTGTTTGTGTGCAGGAAGGGACACCTTCCTGCACATAAACAATCTTTACAGGTGATTTGCTGTTTCTATGTGCATGGAAAGAACAAAATACGAGGAGAAATGAAACATTTCTCCTCGTATCACCTGCTTAAGACCAGGTATTCCCTGGCGATATTGTTGGCACTGCCCCATACCTTGCAAATATGGAGCAGCGTCAAAAAACAATGGGTGGTGCTGTGGAACTCCCACTGCAACACCCATTGCACGCCCCTTTCACGCTAAGTGCTACGTGAAATGGGGCATTATTTACAATTAAGTGGCTTAACGCCGCCTTGTAAATAAGGTGAAGGACTTAACACCACCAGAAAGTCAGAAAAAGTGACGTTCTGGTGGCGTTAACTCCATGAAATATGCTTCTGTGTCTTTGGTCATTGCTCAAGTTGGGAATCTGCCCAATCTCTCTCTTGAGTCATTTACTCCAGCAGCAATTCTTGCTCTGACTTTGGTGCTAAATGTCTCCTTATCTGTTGAGCTTGTGCCACAATTTTGGAAAGTGGGGGCCATCAAGCTTTGATCTGAAGACACCTCTTGAATCCTTGACTTGAGTCCACTACTACCACATTTCTCTGCTACATTTGAAAGGAAGGTGCCTGGTGACGTAAACGGAGCCTTGACATTGACCATGCTATTTATTAATCTCTTCCTTTTTAACCTCTTTTGATACAGTAGATCATTCCCTCTTGGGACTGTAGTAATTGACCTTTACATGGTTCTAATCATTTATGTCTGAGTGACGTTATTCTTTCGCCATACCAGTCTAGTCAGATGCCATTGTGAAGCACTTGCCGCTGTCTGAGAACCAGATCAGGCTGGGCTTCCCCAATCCTTGGTAGAACCGACATTTTTGTTTTTGTTGCAGATTTATATAGCGCGAAGTAGACCCGAAGGTATTGGAGCACTTTACATGAGCTCCAGTTGCATAACACACTGTTACACTCCTAGGCAGAAGTGCTGTGTCGATGCACCCGCTGCCTTTCATACACCAATGCAGAGTCTCCAAGCGAGGTCCCCTTACCATATAATCAGGGGCAGGCCAAGCTTGTGAGGTTCCAATCATCGGCCACGCCCCTAGATCTGGTGCAGGTGACCCGCCAGTGTTTGCCCGTATGTGCTCCTGCCTCGCTGCCGGTTGCCTTTCATGCCCCAGGGGAACTTGTACTGCAAACCTAATGCCAAGCCTGCAAGGCTCAGCCATCGGCCACACCCCTGTATCTGGTGCGGTGGACCCACCGGCTGCCCAGTGCTGCGTCTGAGGCCACTGGTCTTCTTCCATGCCCTGGGGGAGCTTAATGTTTGACCTGTGCCCCCCTCCCCACAGGTGGCCCAAGCCACTGCCCTACCTCCCCATTAAGGGGTAGATCTCAAGGGCAGACCCCGAGAGGAGCTGAAGACTGCCTCAAGTCGTCCATTACAGTGCTAACTGGACTGGTGAATTTGTGATGCACCACTGCATTCTCACTTCAACTGTTGCCAGTTTTTTTGCAGCACTAATTTTTGTTCCTTTTCAGTTATGTGTATCTCATGTCCTGCATGAAAGTTCTTTCTGAAGATATGTAGCAGAGAATTTGGAGGCACTTTGTCTTCAGATTACTGGAGGATCTAGGGATGGGGGTTTAAACTTATTTTTTTTATGTGAGTTATTGCTACCCTTACTTTAACTGTAACCTTGAAGTTATCTGGTCTGCTCTTTGAGTGTAGTGTTTACTATAGGTAAATACACATTGAGCTTTTCAATGTTTCAATGTTTGAGAGTATTTCGATGAGTAAATCAGCCTCCTTTGTTTTAAGTGGGACTTGGTGTTCTTGTGCAGCCCTCACAATTATGATATGATCTGCCGATGTTTGATTAGATGGAGAAGCCTTTACATGGTTTCCTCTAGTGGTTCGCCATCCTGCACAACCACCCTATAACTCTGGCGCACAGTTTCATCATGATCTTCTGTAATTAGTTGCTGAAATAGGGGCAGTGAGTCTGAAGAGATGTCTACTTCTGAACTTAATAGACTATAATGTGGGGAGGAAAGCTCGGGGTGATGGGACTGAGGCCACTTTATTGTACTTAGGGTAGGAGAAACCCTCAACTCCTGAGATAGCTTCTACCATGGCCCTTTATTATGTCAAGGTGTCCCACCCCTTTTCACTCCTGAAATCTATACATTAATCAGGGGTATCTTCCAACTTCCACCCCCCTTCCCCACCACCACAACTCTCCGTTCTATAAGAGGCTTCCAGTCAAACAGTGGTAGGTCATTATGTTTCTGTTAGTAGCCTACGATTATTTGTCCGCTCGGTTAGTACCGTTCATTTTGGAGACAAATGTATGGTGCATTCTCTGACCTAGCGTTTGGATCCGAATTAGCCATAGACTCCAAGTAGGAGCTCCTTACCGTCTGACCTATAGCGGCAAAAAACAATGGTAAAAATAGTTACTCATTATCCTCGGACCCTGTGTGCCTTCTGTGTTGCTCCCCTACAGGTACTGGCCTGACTGGTCGGTGTGTGAGCCATATTTTGATTGACTGTTGGCCTGTTTTCTGCTCTGCTGGGCCCAGGTTCACTGGTAATTACAATGATATTCTCACAAACATTATCTGCATAATGCTCAAATCCATGCAGTACTCCACACCTTGGAAAACACTTATACAACTGGTGCTCATGTAAAGCGCTCTGTGCCCAATGCTGCTCTTCTCACTCTCCTTCCTTGTGCCTTACGCTGCTCTTTTCACTCTCCTTCCTTATGCCTCATAATGCTCTTTTCTTCCTCACTCTCCTTCCTCATGCCTCACGCTGCTCTTTTCACTCTCTTTCCTTGTGCCTCATCCTACTCTTTTCATCCTCACTCTCCTTCCAAGTGTCTCACGCTGCTCTTTTCACTCTCTTTCCGCATGCCTCACGATGCTTTTCTCCTCACTCTCCTTACTTTGTGCCTCATCCTGCTTTTCTCACTCTCCTTACTTGTGTGTCATGCTGCTCTTCTACTCCTCACTCTCCTTCCTTATGCTTCATGCTTCTCCACAACTAACAATTCCAATACAACCCACATAATTGCACTCCACACCACATACACACACTCCATAACACATAGGTAAAAGATATTGCCATTTACAACACCAAAAGCTCTAACTCAAACAAATACGAGACCTATTGCATTACCAATGCTTGTTTTGGAGACATTTGTCCTGTATGCGCTGGAAGTAGGGGAGCCGTAGCGCCCCCAAAAATAACCATGTTAGAGTTCAGAAGGTGAATGGACTACAAGAGTGCCTTTAGATTCTGTGTTTATCTTGTCATATATTTGCTTTGGGTCCCAACACAAAAGTCAAATGCCAGGCTATATCTTCTGACAAATTGCTACTTATTCAGAAACTAGCATTTATTTGTATTTCTCTGACTGCATAGTGAGAGGATTTTGCAAAAGTGACCTAGGTGGCAATCTCACTGGGGTACAAAGACTTTAGAAGGAAAAGCTGTAGGATGTCAGTTTTTTTCTAACACACAACAACGTTTAAATACCTGTAAACAAACTGTACACGTATTTCAAAATATATCAGCAATTAGGAGAGAACAAACGAAGCATCTTTTTTTACATTTCTGAAGGGTGATAAAAACTCATTTTTTAATAGGATCAAACAAATAAAGACAATTTACTTGGCGACTCGCATATGATAAATATTCGCTGAACACTGCTTTTCCATGCATTATCTTTGGTGTGCTATATAGTTTTACTAGTAAACTGCATTTCTATGCAAATTTAGTGCCCGTTTCAACGGAAAATGTGCTATCTGTAAATGACTGTGCGCAGCCACATCAGTGCTCCAAAATGCACTACCGGCTATATACCACACACTCTTACCACTCTGGTGCTGAAGGGGTGTGGTACATTTTCTACACTAGTTTTTGGTGTGACGCTTGGATTTTTCACAATCGCTGTGATTTTAGTGATGTAACATTCATGACAGCACCCCCACCCTGAAAATGGTCCAACACCACTGGTTTGCTCATGTTTTTGAAGCCTTGTGGTCACTTTACAGACTTCCACCAACTTTAACTCTTTGTGGTTAGCACATTGAAGCCACTTTCGGTTGTTCTGGGCCACTTTTCTATCTGTTCTCTACTTCAGCAGTTTGCATCTTGGGTTGTCTGGCTTTTTTCCTCTTATTACCTAGCTTTAGAACAGGCTTCATTTAGCCCTTCATCATCTGACAAGTCATGGAAGCTTTTGAAAAGTAATGGAGTAACTCTTTTTTGGCTAACGGATTTTTTTCTTAGTTTTGTTTAATTTTTGCATCTTTGCTGTCATAGCACCAAGAAGCCCCTGGGTATGAAATTTACAAATGTTTTACTCACTGACCAACTTGCTCATAGAAGCGCTGAAGGAGGTAAAGAGGTGCAGAGAAAGAAAGAAGTCAAAACCGATAGAAATTATAAAAGATGGAAAGAAGGAAAAGAAAGAAAAAATAGAAAGATAAAGACAGATGGAAAAAAGGAAAGAGAATGTAATGTAGCCTTACGGCTAGAGCGCTCAACCTCGGACCTGGGGAACCGGGTTCGAGTCTCGGCAACTACGAGCAACATCCTGTGATTCTGGGCAAATCACTTATGTGCAGATTTACAAGAACTGGAGCATCTCTGCATATTTGCAGAGATGCACCAGTTCATTTGCGTGACGGAAAAATAGCTTTGCGCCACCATGGATGCGTGCGGCGCACCGTGGTGCAAGGACAGACAGATGCGTGACGCATCTTTTGTCGGAAAGGCAGCGCATTGCTGGAGTTGTGTCGTAAGCACGACGCAACTCCAGCAATGGTCAGGAATGCCTATTCCGACCATGCTGCGTCACTCCTTACGCCTGTTTCAAACAGGCGCAAGGTTTTGACGCAGTGGCGTCGTAAAAGTCACTCAGTGAAATCTTGTAGATTTCACTGAGTTACTTTTACGAGGCGTCATTGCGACGGAACGCCCACCCTGCATACATTATACCTGACGCAGGTATAATGTAGCGCAGGGCTTTACAACGTGACGCATCTCCCTAGATGCGTAACATTGTAAATATGTCGCATCGTGGCGCATTGCTTACGACGCCGCTGCGTCACAGAAGTGACGCAACGGCGGCATAAAGTTGGCACAAGGGGCTTGTAAATCTGCCCCTGCATCTCCCCGTGCCTAACAAAAATGAATGTGTTCATCTGTAACGAAACTGGTGCTCATGTAAAGCGCTCTGATACCCGATGTCTCGGGTCTAGTTCGCGCTATATAAAACTCGAAAAAAAAGAGATTATAAAAATCAGGATTACCTTTGTGCCAGTCTTAGCACGGTGTACTCCACTAGATGGCGGCATACGACCAAGTTTGACCCAGTATTTCAACACCTAGGTCCTGGTTCTCCCATTCTTACCTCACTGACGACGTGCTCCTCCGGAGGAACAGCGCCCTCTGACACATACTTCTGAAATTAACTTTTTGTCCAGATAGCTTCTCCCTTTACCAGTTCTACCAGTGGTTATATAAGGGCTACCTCACCATAGCTTTTGCGTGTCACATGATACCAGCAGGACAGGGATTTACTATCCTTCATGCAAGAAGGTGCTACGTGAAGAATTGCAATGGTTGTTTGAGAAAAGGATATGAAACAGTGCAAAGCAGGATTACAGAGAGTCGCTGACCGATGAGGTTATCTTCATTGCGACGCTGGTGATAAAAAAAGGCTGCTTTGCATGGCGTCGAACCATGTACCAATGCGCAAAGACGACAAAGTAGTCTTTAACACAGGGTTTAGGTACAATCTCCAGTACAAACTCCTATGTGAAAACAAATGCAGAATGGCTAGCTGTGTAAGATGTGTGCTGTTATATAAAACAATACATAACACACGTATGCCAAGATGCGCAAAGGTTTAGTGTCGGATTGGCGTTACTTTTTAACGGTAAACCAACGCTAAAGCTTTTTGGGGATTAACAAACCAACTCAAATTGGTACTTGCATTGGTTTGTATGGAAAAGTAATGCGAAACACTGCTTTGCATTACTTTACGTCAAGGGGGCATTACATGGGTGGTACATGGGCGTTCCCATGCAACCATGTATGCTTTTTGACGCTAAACCCTATCTACTAACGTTAGTAGACAGGGCTTAGCGCCAAATATTAATGTAGCTGTAAAGCAGGCATTAAAAGGAGAAATGTTTTCATTTCTCTGTGCTTTTCCTACTTTGCTTGTGCGCTGCACTGCGCAGCACGCATTCAAAGTAGGAAAAGTTTTGAAATGTGTCTGCCATAGTATTTTTTACAGGAAGGGTACGCTTCCTGTACAAAACCTATGGTAGACTTAGGTAGGACTTTTGCATACATTAATAGGGGGTCGGCCATTAACATTGTAAGTTATTTTTGTCTGCATAAGGGTCCTTGTTATGTCCTGCTGGAAGCAGTCTAGTGTTTAAACCAGCCACTCCCATAACGGCTGGCCCTTACACCCGCCCATCCAACACAGGCATCACCGGTCAGGTAACCCTGCCAATAAAAGAGACCAAGTGCACGTGCTCATGGCCAGTTCTAAGTACTATACCTATGTGTCTGTTTCACTTATTCACAAAGTATGTGGGCCTAGAGCCTACGACTTTACAGTCACGACACTTTATCGTTTGAACATCGGTTATACATGCAATATTTTGTGTCGTGCGGGCACCCACGTAAAGAAATAATACATCTGCGCCTGGATAAGACGTTGGAAGGGTAGACTGTCACTGAAGAAGAGACATTTTATAACAGTCTGCTGCTGCCTTTTAGCATGTAGTAGTTAACAGAGCCGTGGAAACGATGCGAGCCTGCGGCACTAATGAAATGATGACATTATAAAGCCGGCTTTGAAAGACTTTACAAGACCCAGTCGAGAATTTAATGTATTGTGTATATCCTGAACACAGAATTCATCAGTCTTAATTATGTGTGCATAAATTTTCTTGCGCTGTGGACAGGGTCGGGAGAATGATATTCTTCTATGGAGTTACGAAATAAGACAGTGAAATTAAATAACAGGAAGTACAAAATAGTGCTTAATTTGTGCCAGTGATTGCAGGTGGTGGGATCCGACACTCATTTTTGCAGACTGGGATCTCTTTTCAACATCAGACAGAAAAGCAAGAAAGAAGACCAAAAAGTCAGAAAGCACTGGCAAAGGGAAAAACAGGGATCGAGAAAATACCTGCAAGAGCGAAATAAGGAGAGAGGCATGTAGGGAGTGAAAGAAAGAAGCATGAGGCGGAATAAAAAAAAGGCATCTTGGGATTTGGCTACCTCGGCGCTGGCCATAGAGCAGATGGCGGGCCCCTAAGAAAAACTTTAGGGGCTGCAATAACTTTTTTTTATAGGTTAAACACTAAGGGCCATATTAATGGAAAAGTAACCCAACGCAGTGCAGCAAGTCACCTTGCTGCGCTGCGTTACAGGGAAAGGGCAGGAATGCGCTGTAATTAAAAGAATATGACGCATTCCTATCCTTGTCCCTGCGCTGGTACCATTTTGGCAGCCTAGCACCAACGCAGGCACCCTCGCACCATGGTGCAAGGGTGCCTGCGTTGCAGACAGGATTGTTTTTGTGCCGAAAGGGAAACCTTCCTGCACAAATACAACCCTGAGAGTCAAATTCCTCTTTCTACGTGTGCTGAAAATGCAGCACATGTAGAAAGAGGAAGTTACGAGGAGAAATAAGGATATTTCTCCTCGTTACTCCTCTCCTGGGAAGGAGTATCTTTTTGGTGCATTCCCAGGTTTACCAGTTCTGGTAAATCTGGGAATGCATCAAAAATGATGGGAGTTGTGGGACAACACTCACGCAACCTCCATGGAATGCCTCCCTGGAGTAGAGTAAAGCAACGCAGCAATTTGTGCTGCGTTGCTTTACTTGAGATTTATGAAGCCACTCAGGGCCACACAAGGTGGCCTTGTCTGGCTTCATAAATTTCTTATTTGAGTTGTGTTGCTCAGCAACGCAAAGGGGGGCGTAAATTTATACCCCTAAGGACTCACCTGCTGGACCCATGAGCTCTGTAACAGGAGTTGTGTGTCAATTTATTAGGTCTCAAAGACACAGACTGTAGGCGGCGTTCTCTCCGTTACATAAACAATCATTACCCACAACGCAGGCACCCTTGCACTTTAGTGCAAGGGTGCCTGTGTTTGTGCTAGGCATCTGAAATTAGCACCAGCGCAGGGGGAAACGCAGGGCTGCACTGTATTGTTGTAAATACAAAGAAGCCCTGCGTTTCAGAAGTGGCGGAGCGCGACGTTAAGCCAAGAAGGCTAGCGCCGTGCTCCGTCACTTCTTTGTAAATATGCCCCTTAGAGTGTCAGAGGTGCTCTCTCCATTCGTTTACCCAATTCTCAGAGGCTCAGGCTGGCAGAGGTCATCGCTCCATTAGTTGACAAAGATCTCAGACGCTCAACGGTGCTCTCTCCATTCGTTTACATGGAACTGAGAGGGCCAGATTCTCAGTGGTGCTCTCCTTGGTAGTTTTACTGTATTGTATTGTATTGCAACATTATATAGCGCTTTCTACCACTATGTGGGGTGTTGAAGCACTTTCCTACTTCGGTAGCATCCTACACTGTGTAGGGTGTATGAGTGGAAGGATGTTGTCTTTGTTTTGATCCTACTGGAAAATGTTTCCATGGTGTGAGTGATGATCACAGAGGTACGGTATCATGTTTTGGGATGCAGTGTGATGGATGAAGAAGTGTGAGAAATAGGTGCGCAGTTTATGGTTTTCAGTAAGATGGCAGCATTGAGCAGCTCAGGGAGATGTGGATCAGAGAACTGCAGGGATGGACTTTCTTACGATGATCCAATATCTGAATGGCTTTGTGAGATGTTAAAACATCCAGGCACGCATGGTCGAGGGTAGGTGTAGCAGACTCCCGCACCTGGCAGACACCCCCGTTATGGTGCGGGCAGCCATGCGATAGCTTATGAAGCTTATTGACTATAAATAATAGCTCTCTAGGTCAGAATAACCGTGGTTATCAGGAGCTGGTGCCACCCTCAACACAACATAAGGGGGACCACTCTACCACTTATCATAATTGGAGTAACTCAATCAGAATCTCTCACTTAAAAATATTTTTTCTGGTCCTGATGAAGCGCCAAGGATCTTTTTGACCACGATAAGGCGCGAAACATGTAGACCTTTTAGTTACTAGGGGACATTATTATCCCACTAGTAACAACAACCCTACGGGTCTTTTTACTCTGACAGGGGAACCTACATATTAAAAAACATTTATGGTATCCCCTAGCCAGTTTTAATATTCATTCACATACTCACTCTTCATGACCCCACTGAAAACTCACACCCTCACTCATCATACGGCGAAATAAAAAGATCTCCGCCAAAGAGACCCTTCGGGGGACCCGTAGGGCATTGCAGCGCCAGCCCAACAAGGAGCACCGCCCAATGATGAAGCATGACATCCCTTGGGATGTGTGAGGGCAACAAGAGACATAACTTTTGACTGTCTCATGTTGAGAGAGAAAGAAAGAACCTAGGAATCTACTTCTCTATCTACTCTTTCTGGACACTATTCGTGTCTTATTAAGAACAGTAACCCTGTTCTTGGACTAATATTACTGCATGGAGCACGGGTACTGGCCCATTTGTAGCTCCTAGTCCCCCCCTCTTCCTTGTTTGATGGATGTTAAAATGTTAAAAGTGGTCATAGTATGTAGCTAGTTGGGACCCACAGTGGTGGACTAAATTAAAGTCCTCCATTGGCCAGCATCATGTGACAGATGTCTTCAGTTATTTCATGCCTCGTTAGGTGGTGATGGGTGGTTTAATGCTGTGGACTGGTATGGTACTGGGTGACTGACATAACCAATAGCAGTTTTGTCTTATGTAAGTCTGGGAGTGTTAAGCAGTATATGGAAATTATTATACAGTCTATTGGAACTACAGTTGATTGCCCAACATAGAGAGTTATGTAATTGAAATAAGTATGAGGCAGGAGGGTTATATATTGTATTGTGGCTGCATATATAAGTATATATAGCACTTACTACTCCTGAATAGGTATTGTAGCACTTTATGCCGGGCTGCATGCTACTCTGGAACCCAAGGTTAGTATTTTTGGGTCATTGTTCGTTTTTAGGATTAGTCTTGTGCTCCTAAAGAAACAATGCCATACATTTATTCCAGTTTTTATGTGGCAGATTCAATTAATAGGAATTAGGTGTGATCTGGGTATGCACATTCATGCATTGATTGGCGATAATAATAGATGAGCTACAGGAAATTAGGTATTGGTAGGTTGCAGGGGTATGACTTTTAAAGGGGAAGTTGTGATCAGTGAAATGAAGTGCGGGCGATTTGTAGGGATACAATAATAGTGATTAAGTAAATATGCCTGTGGCTTAGTGTAGGCAGTGCTCAACGAGAGGAGGCATGTAGAGGATGGAAAGGAAGGATAGTTACTCGGGGGGAGAAAAAGGAGAGTTGAGAATTGGAAATTTTAAGTTAGTCAGTTTTCATGCAGTGTTTTTAGGAATATTGTGGATGCTTTTTGAGATAACATGCAAACCTGTTGAAAGAAATAACATTATTTGCATGTGTTTCAAAATCCTTGTAGGCAGTGAGAAAACCACAGTGCACAAACTGCCATCACCTGTGGGTATATAGACTTAAAATGAGCATGGTTTCTTTTTCCCATACAATCCAATGGAAGGAAAACACAAAACAGGAATGATGTACTTTAAATGTTTGTGCTAGAGATGCACCTTCCATTTCCCTCAGATGATCAAGGTGGGTTGAAAGAACAGCTGTTTTGGTGAATTTGTGCAAAGTAATGTTTCTGAGGGAAGATAGCACTGGGGATTTGTCCAATCTGGAGCACCCTACAAAATAGGGGACAATGAAATGTGAGATTTTGCATCTGGTTGTCATTCAACCTTCCTGTAGCAGAAATCTGCCACCCAAAAGTAAAGGCCCTGCCCAGAAACCTCCTGACATGAACAACAGAAATCATAACCACATCCCTTACGCTATGTACCAAACCTTCGGTGCTGAGGGAAACAAGTAATCAGCAGCCCCTTCTAGCAAGGCCCTCATTGAATTTCTAAGGGAAGCCCTGTTCCCATTTTTTTCCATTCCAGTGTCTTGTCTGGTGCTATATTTCCCTCCTCTGCGCTCCATGCAGGGTACTGTGTCCCTTCTTCTGTCCCCTCTGCAGTGTACTTTCTGTTTTAGTTTAGCTCAGAGCAGAGGAAGATGGCTAAGCCAGCGACCATGATGGCTGCACGGCACTGAAGCTCCGGTGGAATCGGCCCCGATCCTTGCAGGAATTGGCCCTATTTATCATCCACTTTAAGCCGCGATGGGGACCGGGCTTTAGAGATGTGAATGAACGGCAGCAGCCACCGTCCGGGTTGTGATTGAGGCGAGACACGCACGACCTTCGTGAGGTAACTGATGGCCCAGCCTAGACTCGGGGGCCCCGCAGGGGCCATGGGTGAGCCTGAGATGCCGAGGCCACTGGGCCTTGCTGGAACGCCTGCCTATGCCCCCGGCCCACCTGGGCCCCCGCTGACTGCCCCAGCACCCACCTATGCATACCTGCTGCCGCCCCAGAATACGCTGCCCGCCACATCATACCTGGGCTGCTGCCGTGGTCTGTGGGCCGTGTAGGCTGTCGGACTGGGCCCCACCTCCACCTGTGGCTGTGAACATTGAAACGGCACCAGCCATACATGTGGCCTCAGTGCTAGAGGGCCCCTTCCCACTGGATATTTACTGCCCCTCATTTCTGTGCCTGTGGGGGCCCTTTGCTGCCTGGTCGGTGACTGGGCCGGATGCGGCGGCCAGTGGGGTCCCCGCAACCGCAAAACATCCACTGATCGTGCCAACGGGGCCTGAAGGATGGGCCTTGTGGTGGATGAGAAGCAACGTCTCCCACCTGCTGTGAGGTGAACCGCACCGTCCTGCAGGGCCCTAATTTTGGTTGTGCAGGGGCCGGTTCACTGACAGAATATCAACACCTAAAATATCCCCATACCACACTATCGAGACATAAATATAGATGTTAAAAATATCGACATCCTATATTTATAATGGTAAGTACAAAAATATTGTGGAAAAATATTGATGTCATAAATATAGTTGTACAAAATATCGTTTTTGTATATATATAAAATAAAGTAATAAATATTAAATATATATTAAAGAATAAAATTAATTTTTAAAAATAAATTACATTTCATATACTTTTTAACAAATATAACAAATAAACTTAATTTAAAAAGTTAAACCTACATTTATAATAATTAATATATGACATATATATATACTTTAAAACAATTATTGAACTAATAATTGTAATGTATTTTATAATTTAAAAAATATATAAAAATTTAACAAATATATATATATATATATATATATATATGTATATATTCTGCTCCAAAGGTTGTCCACCTGGTGAGTAGCACTTCGATCAGCAGCTTTGTTTATGATAGGTAGGGACGAGGATCCGCTTGTAGAAGCTGCTCCGTAATGGAAATGCCTGACGCGTTTCGAAGCTCCATATGCTTCTCTTCAGAGGCTTGAACGGAGACAGTGTGTGCAAACGCTGAACCCACTTCGCCATTTTCATATTGCACACCCACCAATGGGAAGCTCGAATGAGACTGTGCATTGTGGGAAATGTGGTCCGGATAGCACACAAATCTTGTTATGTTATGTTAAAAATTCTTATAGAGCGCTCGTACACCAGTTGGTTTCTTGGCGCTAACTTAAGGAACTGTTGAGGCCTCCTGAATTCAATTGTCTGAACTAGTTGTAAGCTTGGGTGAATAGCCAAGTCTTAAGAAGTCTACGGAACCTTGTGAATTCAGTACAAGTTCTTATGTCCAAAGGAAGGGTGTTCCAGAAACTGGGAGCTAATACTGCAAACCTGCAGCCTCCCATTCGTTTCCGTTTATAGGAAGGAATGACTTGTCCTGTATGGACTCTACAAGTGGACTCGTCCTCGATCCTGTTTGCGGCTGCTGGTCCACATAGCCGACATGATAGTTACCATGTCGGGTGGCCCCCATATCAAGATTTGTGTGCTATCCGGACCACATTTCCCACAATGCACAGCTCATTCGAGCGTTTGCACACACTGTCTCCGTTCAAGCCTCTGAAGAGAAGCATATGGAGCTTCGAAACGCGTCAGGCATTTCCATTACGGAGCAGCTTCTACAAGCGGATCCTCGTCCCTACCTATCATAAACAAAGCTGCTGATCGAGTGCTACTCACCAGGTGGACAACCTTTGGAGCAGAATATATGTATATATGTATATATATATATATATATTACCTACTAGCGGTCGCCAGTAGGTAGTTATAGTTAGGACCTAGTTTCCATAGGAAAAGCGTTTTTTGATTTGCTAATATCTTTGGCGCGGTTTGACGAATCTTCGTGAAATTTTCCAAAAAAAGGTTCACTCAGGTCAGGTTCTGTCTTGAAAGTTTTAGGGTGATTCGTCAAACGGGGGCTGAGAAAAAAGGGGGGTCCCAAAACGCGTTTTCTCCATGTTAATTTCCATAGGAACTTTAAACAAAGCTACAGCCTGAACTGCTGAACGGAATTACACCAAATTTGGCAAAAAGGTAGGCCTTGGTCTAGAAAGCGTGCTTTTTTAAAAAATAGTGTAAATCCATTCAGTAGTTGCTGAGAGATTAAAAAAATAAAAATATCGATATCTGAGCACCGAGGAGGGTTCGCGAACCCTCCCGAGCACGAGCTCAATTCTGATTGGCTGCCAACACTCCAAACCAGAATGTGTTGGCAGCCATCTTGTGACTCGGTAACCGAGTCACAAGAAAACAGTTAAAAAAATGTAAAAAAACAAGAAAAGGGGGCAGGGTAGAAACATTCTGACCCCCTAGGCCTGTTCCGGGACCCCCAGGCCCCAAAAAAGAATAAAAAAAAATAATAATTTTGGCCGAATTCGCGCTGGGCGCGAATCGGGCCGAATTTTTTTTTTAAAAACAAAGCGCGGGCTCCCGTGCTTTGTTTTCTATAAGCCCCCGGGTGGGCCCGGTCCCGGGGGCAATACCTAATTAATTAGCAGGAGCCCGCGGGGGCCCCCACAGCCTCGGGGACCGCCACCTCCCCGGGGCTTTCTTTATTAATGGGGGGGCCTCATGGGCCCCCCCAAGCCCCGGGGACCACCACCTCCCCGGGGCTTACTTCATTAATGAGGGGGGCCTCGCAGGCCCCCCCAAGCCCCGGGGACCACCACCTCCCCGGGGCTTTCTTTATTAATGGGGGGCTCGCCGGCACCCCCAAGCCCCGGGGACCACCACCTCCCCGGGGCTTTGATTAATTACAGGTGGGGGGCCTCGTAGGACCTCCAAGCCTCGGGGACCACCACCTCCCCGGGGCTTTGTACTTGAAGGGAGGGGGGCCGCGCGGCCCCCCTCCTGGAGCCCTTGATGGCCCTGGGGACCGCCACTCCCCATGGCCGGCTCCTGCCATGTCCCGGGGTGCCCAGCCCCGGGACATTGCCGTTTGCTATGACAGGGCGGGAGCACAGCTCCCGCCCTGTCATAGCAAGCCCTGCTTTGCTTTTGGAAGCGAGAGCAGGAAACCTGCTCTCGCTTCCAAAAGCAAAGCAGATTGATTTTGGGCAAGGGAGCTGCATGTCAGCAGCTCCCCTTGCCCAAAAGCTATGCCGGCTCCCGCAGGAGGCGGGGAGCCGGAAGGGACCATGGGGGCATTGGGGCTCCCCCACAGTCCCCAACTTGAGGGCTCCCTCAGAGTCCCCGGGGCCAGAAGTGGCCCAGGGGAGGGGGGCCATGCGCCCCCGTGAAATAAAAAAAAAAAAAACAGGCCAGGCCCAGGGGATGGGGTCCCTAGGGCCAGAAATGGCCCAGGGGAGGGGGGGACCACGCGGCCCCACTCCTTAAAAAAATATTTAAAAAAATTAAAAACCAAGGCCAGGCCCCGGGGGCTGGGGTCTTCGTGGCCAATAGTGGCCGAGGGAAGGGGGGCCTCGCCGCCCCCTTCCCGTTTAAAAAAAAAAAAACTAAATCAATTGCTCAGGCCCTGGGGGATGGGGTCCCCAGGGCCCAAAAATAATTAAGGGAAGGGGGGCCACACAGCCCCCCTTCCAAAAACAAAATAAAAAAAAGCTGCCATCTCGCCGGAGGCCCGCCCCCTCCCTGCACCACTCTGCAAACGCGCCCCTGACGCGTTCTAAGTTGGGAATTAAGTCCCCTTGAATACTGAGGGTCCTGGGGGCCAACTAGCCCACCAGGTACCTCCAGTAAGCGCCACACAGCTGGATTGCAGAGGTGGTCCGAGGCCACGCCCTTTACACCACTCTGCAAACACGCCTCTTGGTGCACTGCTGGTGGGGCGATGAGGTCCTCCTGTGTCCTGAGGACCTCAGGACACAAGTGGACTTTATCCCCCGAGCAGCAGTGCGCCAGGCGGCCCGTTTGCAGAGTGGTGTAAAAAGGGGGCGTGGCCTCGGACCACTCTCAGCAATCTGGCTGTGTGGGGCTTACTGGAGGTACCTGGTGGGCTAGTTGGCCCCCAGGGACCCTCAGGAGGCAACGGGACTTCATCCCCCAACAAAGAGCGCACCAGGAGGTGTGTTTGCAGAGTGGTGGGGAAAGGGGGTGTGGCCTTTGTCCACCTCTCAGCAACCCCACTGTGTGGGGCTTACTGGAGGTAAGAGGTAGGCTAGTTGGCCCCTAAAGGACCCCCAGCAGCGAAGGGGACTTCAATCCCCATCCAAGAGCGTGCCAGGGAGCACATTTGCAGAGTGGTGGGCAAAGGGGGCATGGCCTGATATGAGAACTTAGCAATCCTGCTGTGTGGGACTTACTGGAGGTAATAGGAGGGGTAGTTGGCCCCCAAGGATGTCCTTGCACCCTTTCTCCACCACTCTGGAAACGCGACTACAAGTTAAAGAAGTGTTTGCAATGTAATAGGTTTCGCATTTGCGAGAATTAGAGCTATTGGCGTTGTAAATGTAAAAGTTTTTACTAATGTTTTTTGGAGTGGAGTGGATGTACGTTGTGTGTAGTGGAATTATGTGGTATGTTGTGCAGTGAAATTATGTGGATAGAAAGTATGTGGTATTTAGTGTATAGGAATTATGTAGAGTGGGATTATGTGTTATGGAGAGTAATTATGTGGTATGGTAGTCTGTGTTGTGGAGTGGTAACGTCAGGTTTAGTCTTCTTCGTTTCCATAGAAGCTCAACTATGAACTCAGTGAGACAAAAAAGAAGGAATCGCTGAGGAGCACTTGTGGACCTAGTCAGAGGTATGATCAGGGCCACTGGAATTATGCAACTGTTTGGCTGCACCGACTTTCGCACAGTTATACATTTTCTGCATTAGCCACATTATTCATCATCTGCTCCCTAATCTGCAGATGTGAACAAAAAAAGCCTTGATTTTAGCTCAAACAGCTCAAACGTTACCAAAAATGCAGCGACAAGTGTTACAGCGTGGTGGAAGGCCCTTTGCAAACCTAGAATGGTCACCTGTTACTTTTTGCTAAATGTGGGTGTAAAATTGGTACTAATGGTGTGCAAGCCACTCTTGCTTCCTTCTGCACCTCTCTTGCCTCTTTCTGCATTTCTGTTGCTTCTTTCTGCACATTTCTTTCTTTTTCTGCACTTCTCTTGCCTCTTTCTGGAAATCTCTCCTACTTTCTGCACCTCTCTTCCCTCTTTCTGCACGTCTGTTGCCTCTTTCTGCACCTCATTTGCTTCTTTCTGTACCCCTCTTGCCTCTTTCTGCACCCTTCTTCCCTCTTTCTGCACCTCTCGTGCCTTTTTCTGTACCCCTCTTGTCTTTCTGCACCCTTTTTGCCTCTTTCTGCACCTCTGTTCCTTCTTTCTGCACTTCTTTTGTTTCTTTCTGCATCTGCCTTGCCTCTTTCTGCACCCCTCTTGCCTCTCTCTCCATCCCTCTTCCCTCTTTCTGCACCCCTGTTGCTTCATTCTGCACTTTCCATGCTTCTTTCTGCACTTGTCTTGCTACTTTCTGCACCCCTGTTGTCTCTTTCTGCACTTGTCTTCCCTCTTTCTGTACCTTTCTTGCCTGTTTCTGCATCTCACTTGCCTCTTTCTGCACTTTTCTTGCTTCTTTCTACACCTCTGTTGCTTCTTTCAGCAATTCTCTACCCTCTTTCTGCACTTCTGTTGCTTCTTTCTGCACTTATCTTGCTTCTTTCTGCACCTCACTTGCCTCTTTCTGCACCTCTATTGCCTCTTTCTGCAGTTCTCTTGCCTCCTTATGCACTTCACTTGCCTCTTTCTGTAACTCTCTTGCTTCTTTCTGCACATCTCTTGCCTCTTTCTACACCTCTCTTTCCTCTTTCTGCACCACTCTTGCCTCTTTCTGTACCTCTGTTCCTTCTTTCTTCACCTGTCTTGTCTCTTTCTGCACCCTTCGTGCCTCTTTCAGCACCTCTGTTGCTTCTTTCTGCAGTTCTATTCCTCTTTCTGCACCCCTCCTGCCTCTTTCTGTACCCCTCTTGCCTCTTTGTGCACCTCTCCTACCCCTTTCTGCACCCCTCTTGCCTCTTTTTCCACCTCTGTTGGTTCTTTCTGTACCTCTTTTACTTCGTTCTGCACTTCACTTGCCTCTTTCTGTACCCCTCTTGCCTCTTTCTGCACTTCTGTTGGTTCTTTCTTCACTGCTCTGGCTTCTTCCTGCACCTCTGTTCCAAATTTGTGCATCCCTCTTGCCTTTTTATGCACTTTCTTCCCTCTTTCTGCACCTCTCGTGCCTCAGTCTGCCCACCTGTTCCCTCTTTCTGCACCCCTTTTGCCTGTTTCTGCAACTCTCTTGCATCTTTCTGCAGTTCTCTTGCCTCCTTCTGCACCTCACTTGCCTCTTTTTGCACGTCTGTTGGTTCTTTTGCACTGCTCTTCCTTCTTTCTGCACCTCTCTTGCACATTTCTGCACCCCTCTTGCCTCTTTCTGCACCCCTTTTACCTGTTTCTGCACCTCTCTTGCCTCTGTCTGCATCTCTGTTCCCTCTTTCTGTACCTCTTTTGCCTGTTTCTGCAACTCTCTTGCCTCTTTCTGCAGTTCTCTTGCCTCCTTCTGCACCTCTGTTGCTTCTTTATGCACTTCTCTTGCCTCTTTCTGCACCCCTGTTGCTTCACTCTGCACTTTCCATGCTTCTTTCTGCACCTGTCTTGCTTCTTTCTGCACCCCTGTTGTCTCTTTATGTACCTCTTTTGCCTGTTTCTGCAATTCTCTTGCCTCTTTCTGCAGTTCTCTTGCCTCCTTCTGCACCTCTGTTGCTTCTTTCTGCACTTCTCTTGCCTCTTTCTGCATCCCTGTTGCTTCATTCTGCACTTTCCATGCTTCTTTCTGCATCTGTCTTGCTTCTTTCTGCACCCCTGTTGTCTCTTTCTGCACTCGTCTTCCCTCTTTCTGTACCTTTCTTGCCTGTTTCTGCATCTCACTTGCCTCTTTCTGCACTTTTCTTGCTTCTTTCTACACCTCTGTTGCTTCTTTCAGCAATTCTCTTGCATCTTTCTGCACTTCTCTTGCTTGTTTCTGCACCTCTCTTGCATCTTTCTGCACCTCTGCTGCCTCTTTCTGCACTTCACTTGCTTCTTTCTGCACCTCTCTTGCCTCTTTCGACACCTTTGTTGCTTCTTTCTGCACCCCTCCTGCCTCTTTCTGCACCCCTCTTCCCTCTTTGTGCAACTCTCTTGCCTCTTTCTACACCTCTCTTCCCTCTTTCTGCAACACTCTTGCCTCTTTCTGTACCTCTTTTGCTTCTTTTTGCACTTCTCTCTCCTCTTTCTGCACCCCTCTTGCCTCTTTCTGCACCTCTGTTGCTTCTTTCTGCACTTCTAATGCCTCTTTCTGCACCTCTCTTGCTTCTTTCTGCACCTCACTTGCCTCTTTCAGCACCTCTGTTGCTTTTTTCTGCAGATCTATTGCCTCTTTCTGCACCTCACTTGCCTCTTTCAGCACCTCTGTTGCTTTTTTCTGCAGATCTTTTGCCTCTTTCTGCACCCCTCTTTTCTCTTTCTGTACCTCTCTTGCCTCTTTCTGCACCCCTGTTCCCTGTTTCTGCACCTTTCATGCCTGTTTCTGCACCTCTCTTGCCTCTTTCTGTACCTCTGTTGCCTCTTTCTGCACTTCTCTTGCTCTTTCTGCACCCTTCGTGCCTCATTCAGCACCTCTGTTGGTTCTTTCTGCACATCACTTGCCTTTCTGCACTTCTCTTGCTTCTTTCTACACCTCTGTTGCCTCTTTCAGCAATTCTCTTGCCTCTTTCTGCACTTCTCTTCCTTCTTTCTGTACCCCTCCTACCTCTTTCTGCACCCCTCTTGCCTCTTTTTGCACCTCTGTTGGTTCATTCTGCAGTTCTCTTGCCTCTTTTTGCACCTCTGCTGCTTTTTATCTGCACTGCTCTTGCTTCTTTCTGTACCCCTCTTGCCTCTTTCTGCATCCCTCTTTTCTCTTTCTGCACCCCCTCTTTTCTCTTTCTGCACCCCTCTTGCCTCTTTCTGCACCTTTCCTGCCTGTTTCTGCACCTCTCTTGCCTCTTTCTGTACCTCTGTTGCTTTTTTCTGCACTTCTCTTGCTCTTTCTGCACAGTTTGCGCATCTTTCAGCACCTCTGTTGCTTCTTTCTGCACTTCTCTTCCTTCTTTCTGCACCCCTCCTGCCTCTATCTGTACCTCTCTTGCCTCTTTGTGCACCTCTCCTACCTTTTTCTGCACCCCTCTTGCCTCTTTTTGCACCTCCATTGGTTCTTTCTGCGCTGCTCTAGCTTGTTTCTGCACCTCACTTGCCTCCTTCTGCACTTCTCTTGCTTCTTTCTACAGCTCTGTTGCTTCTTTCAGCAATTCTCTTGCCTCTTTCTGCACTTCTCTTCCTTCTTTCTGCACCCCTCCTGCCTCTTTCTCTACCTCTCTTGCCTCTTTCTGCACCTCTCTTGCCTCTTTCTGCACTTCACTTGCTTCTTTCTGCACCTCTCTTGCCCCTTTCGGCACCTCTGTTGCTTCTTTCTGCACTTCTCTTGCCTCTTTCTGCACCTCTGAGTTAGAGGTAGTTTTAACCCCCCTGCCCAATTATGTACTAGGGCCTTACAGTGGAGGTCATGCCAATCACAGGGGTACCCCAACCCATAGTGTACCCTAGTGTATGTAGGTGTTTTCACTGTATTCTAGTGTCTTTCAGCATAGCACTGGCTCCAGGCCTGGTTAGTCAGAGTCAGTTACCACCAGTACCAGTCAGCAAAAAGTTGAGGGCACAGGATGACTTTGCAAGAAGGCCTCTTTCTGCACCACTGTTGGTTCTTTCTGCATATCTCTTGCTTCTTTCTGCACTTTTCTTCATCTTTCTGGACTTCTGTTGCCTCTTTCTGCATTTCTCTTGCTTTTTTCTGCGCCTTTCTTCCTCTTTCTGCACATGTCCTACCACTGTAGGCATAGTTAGAAATTAGCATTTAAAAAACCTTCAAAATTCACTGAAAAAACCATAGATTTCAGGGACGTTATAGTTAGAAATTAGCATTTAAAAAACCTTTGAAATTCAGTGAAAAAACCATAGGTTTCAGGGACGTTATAATTTGAAGTTAGCATTTAAAAAACCTTAGAAATTCACTGAAGAAACCACAGGTTTCAGGGACGTTATAGTTAGTTGGACATTTCACTCATACAAAACCAGAGAGATTCGGCCGTTATAGTTAGTTGAGCTAAGTATAACTTGCTCCCCCGCAATGCACTGCTGATGACATCACATATTACATCACTCATGACGTGGTCAGTGACATCACTGATGACATCTCAAATGACATCACTGATGACATAATACACGTGATCCTCTGATGCACCTCCTCACAGCCTTTGATACACCCACTCTAAAATACAGACTGCCATTCTCGAAACCATAGACACACCAATACCAGTTACTACATACCCACTCACTGATTCCTAGGTCTACACACACATCCGCTCACTCACCCATACAGTCACTCATACATGCAGTCACTCATCAATACAGCCACTATCAGATGCACTCATACACCTATACAGACAGTCACACACCCCCGCTTACCCATAGAGTTACTTACACAGCTAGTTAGTCATGCAAAGAATCAATCACACTCCCATTTACTCACTCTATACAGTTATACACACACCACCTCACTTATTACTAAATACTAACACATACTTACTCTCTTATACAATCACTGACACAAGCACACACTCATCCACACAGCCACTCTCACAATTATCACTCTCACATATAGTCATTTATATACTCCAACACTCACATATACTGCCTTTCACATATGTAGTTACTCACACAAGTACCACTGAGACATCCATTTACTCACCAACACAGCCATACACACACTCA
This sequence comes from Calotriton arnoldi, assembly GCA_963921515.1. Classification (NCBI taxonomy): domain Eukaryota; kingdom Metazoa; phylum Chordata; class Amphibia; order Caudata; family Salamandridae; genus Calotriton; species Calotriton arnoldi. The sequence goes on along the minus strand of CAWUFW010011781.1, from coordinate 14,880 downwards.
CCCACCCATACAGCCACTCACAGATGCACTCTTGAACCCATACACCCAGTGAATCACCCACTCATGCATCCATGCAGTGAGTCACACACACCCCACTCACCCACACAGACACTCAGGCACCCATACAGATACTCAGATAAGCAATCAATAACCCATATAGACACTCATGTAGCTAATCACCAACCCATGCAACCGCTTACACACCAACAGACAGACTGATACAGACATTCACACAGTTTAGTCACTAACCCATGCATTCAGTAAGACATGTTTAATCACTCACTTATACAGTCATTCACACACCTACTAAATCATCCATTCAGACAGTCATACACCCACTCATTCTTCAATACACCTTGGCCTATATATATATAAAACATATTTAAACTTTACAGAAACACACAGTCACTGGATGATGTCATGATGTCATCAGTGATGTCATTTGAGATGTCATCAGTGATGTCATCAGTGATTTCACTGACCATGTCATGAGTGATGTAATATGTGATGTCATCAGCAGTGCATTGCGGGGGCGTGAGTTATACTTAGCTCAACTAACTATAACGGCCGAATTGCTCTGGTTTTGTACGAGTGTAATGTTAAACTAACTATAACGTCCCTGAAACCTGTGGTTTTTCAGTGAATTTCTAAGGTTTTTTAAATGCTAATTTCTAACTATAACGTCCCTGAAACTTATGGTTTTTTCAGTGAATTTCAAAGGTTTTTTAAATGCTAATTTCTAACTATAACGTCCCTGAAACCTATGTTTTTTCCAGTGAATATATATATATATATATATATATATATATATATATATATACATATACCAATAACATAAAATCTATTTTAAAAACATTCTATTATAAATTAAAACATTCAACTATTTAAAAATCTTTAAAGTTACATTTCCCAATCCAGTCAGTGCAAGAGTAGGGAAAGTGTTGGATCGCGGAGGGATAAAAATTACTATTCCCACTCCAATGAGTGCAACAGTAGGGAAAGTGTTGTATAGCGGAGGGGTAAAAATTACTATTCCCACCCCAGTGAGTGCAACAGTAGGAAAAGTGTTGCATAGCTGAGGGGTAAAATTTACTATTCCCACTCCAGTCAGTGCAACAGTAGGGAAAGTGTTGGTTAGCGGAGGGATACAAATTACTATTCCCACTCCAATGAGTGCAATAGTAGGGAAGATAGCAGAGGGTAAACATTTCTATTCCCACTCCAATGAGTGCAACAGAAGGGAAAGTGTTGGATAGCGGAGGGATAAAATTTACTATTCCTACCCCAGTGAGTGCAACAGTAGGGAAAGTGTTGGATAGTGGAGGGATAAAATTTACTATTTCCACTCCAGTCAGTGCGACAGTAGGGAAAGTGTTGGATAGCGGAGGGGTAAAAATTACTATTTCACTCCAATGAGTGCGACAGTAGGGAAAGTGTTGGATAGCGGAGGGGTAAAATTACTATTCCCACTCCAATGAGTGCAACAGTAGGGAAAGTGTTGGATAGCGGAGGGGTAAAAATTACTATTCCCACTCCAATAAGTGCAACAGTAGGAAGGTGTTGGATAGTGGAGGGATAAAATTTACTATTTCCACTCCAGTCAGTGCGACAGTAGGGAAAGTGTTGGATAGCGGAGGGGTAAAAATTACTATTCCCACTCCAGTCAATGCAACATTAGGGAAAGTATTGGATTGCGAAGGGTAGAAATTACTATTCCCACTCCAATGAGTGCAACAGTAGGGAAATTGTTGGATAACGGAGGGGTAAAAATTACTATTCCCACTCCACTGAGTGCAACAGTAGGGAAAGTGTTGAATACGGAGGGATAAAAATTACTATTCCCACTCCAGTCAGTGCAACAGTAGGGAAAGTGTTGCATAGCGGAGGGATAAAATTTACTATTCCCACTCCAGTCAGTGCATCAATAGGGAAAGTGTTGGATAGCGGAGGGACATAATTTACTATTCCCACTCCAGTGAGTACATCAATAGAAAAAGTGTTGGATTGCGGAGGGGTAAAATTTACTATTCTTACTCCAGTCAGTTCAAAATTAATAACAAATAAAATATCATTAACAAAATAAAAATATTTTTTTACAAAAATATATATATATATATATAAATATGTTAAAAATTAAAATACAAATATATTTAATAGAAAAATAAAATAAATAAAAACATATCATAATGTTAAATACATATCACAAATACCTACTAATAATATATTAAATAAAATAAAAAAATATATTTTCAAACAAATAAACACTTTTATTTAGTAATTATTTATTAACAAAAACATTAATTATTACATAAATTTAGTATATTTACTTCCTACCTATAACACCACACAACTCACAACCCACATCAAAAATAACAAATACATTTATTTGCATAATTAACATAATTAATTATCAATTAAACAAATACTATTAATTAAAAACAAATTAAAACACACATTTTATTAACTTCCCACCATTTACACCTATAATCCGCACAACCCACACCTAAAATTAAACTTTAAAAAAATTAATTACACAATTAAAAAAATTATAGTACAGAACTGTTATTATTTAATAACTAATTATAAAGTAAGTAAAATTAATTTACTCCCCACCCTTCACCCCTATAAACCAAAAACCCACACAACCCAAAAAATAATTAAACAATTACTCTAATTAATCAGCAATTAAATAATTAATTTTAGTTATCAACTAATTATTCATTAATTAAAAATAAATGACTTCCCACACTTTACCCCTAAAAACCTCACAACCCGCAACTAAAATAAATTACACAATTTCCATATTTAATTGTCAATTAATTAATATTAATTAACAACTAATTATTAATTAATTAATAATAAATTACTTCCACCCCTTTACCCCTAAAAACCTCACAACCCGCAACTAAAATAAATGACACAATTACCATAATTAATTGTCAATTAATTAATATTAATTAACAACTAATTATTAATTAATTAAAAATAAATTACTTCTAACCCTTTTGCCCTATAAACCCCACAACTCGCACGTAAAATTTACCAAAAAAAATTAAATACACATTTGACATTATAAAATCTCAATTAAATAAATATTAATAAATAAAAAATATTCATTAATTTATTATAATTAAATTACTTCCCACCCTATTCCCCTGTAAACCCACAACCCGCTACAGAACTAAAAAACGCAAAATTTAATAAAAATAAAATTATTGACTACTAAAAATGTAACATATATATTAAAAACATAAACAATACTTATAAAAAAAAATACCTCACATACATTTAAAATATATACTAAAATACATAACACTAATTAAAAAAATCGATATTTTAAACAACTATATTTTTGCAAACGACATTAATGACTTCTATATTTTTAAAATAGATATTTCTTACCTTAAAGTCAATATTCTTTACCACAATATTCTTGCTGTCGATATTTCTGTGTCATGATATTTAAAACTGAATATTAGCATAAGGCAGCATTTCCAACACGATATTTTGACTGAATACCGCAGGGGCCTATGTTTGCACTCAAAACTGCCTGATGCAATGGGGGCTACAGTGAAGACACAGACACATTGGCCATTTAGGGGTAAGCCGCTGCCAAGCTCCTCATTGTACCCCTCGCCTACTCCTGCATTCACCTTCATGGTATGTAACCCTCCTGGCCTGCGCCATCTTATCTCAGTTGCCACCAGCATTTGGCCCTTACAGCGTGCCACAGGGGTATAATAACAACAGCGCGCATCTGGCTGCCTGACAAATCTCTGGGGTCCTCGCTCATGGTACGATGCCTGGGGCACATAACGGCGACTCCCACTGCATTTGCCCCCACATTTGTTCATCCAGAGGAGTGCCTCCCTTACCTGCTGTTCGATTACAGCTCACTACAACGCACTGCAACACAGCTCCTGTGGTGCTTAACTCTAGCGCTTCTGGATACGATGGGTAGCTGGGGTGGGGCGTTCTGGAGTGGCTCTGATTCCCTCCATTTCTCCCCTAGATATGGTGCATGAGGATCTGAAAAAGAGGAGACTCACCTTCGACAAACCCAAACAACCAGACTCTGCTGAACTGACACCCATGCCGAAGGAGTGGGTGCAGGGAGACCGGAGCCGGCACAGCTGACTGGCACAGACATAATGGCTGAACTCCGGGTGGGCTTTCGAGCCATTGATGGCAGGTTTGATACCCTAGTTGGCCGTCTATTCACCATGGGTAAATGTCTCAATTGACAAAATGCTAGACGCCGCAGAGGAACGGGTCTCAGGCCTTGAGGATGGGGCTGCACACACCATGAAATGCCTGGAGAGACTGGAAAAACTATTAAAGTCAGTGGCCATAAAGAACGAGGACCTATAGGCAAGAGGTCAATGCAATAACCTTCGCATCTTGGGGGTTGTGGAATCCACCAACACTGGATGCCTTGACCTGTTTGTTGAGAGGTTGCTGGCTGATAACGAAACTTTGACAGTCTGGCAATGATCAGACTTGGGGAGCATCCAGGGTTGGGGTGCTGGCAACTTCAACTTGCTGATGGACACAAAGCTTCACACTAGAACAGCAACCCCGGATGGCAAAGTGCGATTACTCCACATTCTGCGTAACATTTGTGACACATATGCGCTTCAGGATGCTTGGCGTTTAAAAGGTGCATTGATGCTAGCATACACTCATTATTCTGCTCCCCACAATACATGGTCCCGTATTGATTATGGGCTCATGTCCACAACATTGTGCAACTGGCTGGGCATGGTCCAACACTAGACTCGCGCACTCTGAGACCATGCCCCAGTCTGCACTACATTGCACATTGCCTTTGGCGGTGGACAGGAATGGGAAAGGCGTTTCCCCACTCTAACGCTGCAGGATGCACTTTTCAGTTACGAATTGCACACAGTGGTGGTGGAATACTTTCAGCATAATGAGGGCTCAGTGGACACACAGACCACCCTATGGGAGGCGGAAGTATTTCCCCTCACAGATGCAATTACACCTTCTCAATGTGAATTCCCACGGGCCTGGTGTGATGATCCTGTTAAAAATTTAGGCATCTTTCTGAATCGGGACAAGGAACAGGTGATACGGTAGAACTATGGCCCGCGATCAATACGCTCACCACGCAGGTGGACAGATGGATTTGTTTACCACGTTCGATGGCCGAGCGAATTGCAATCATAAAAATGATGGTTCTCCCCCATTTTCTCTACCTCTTTTTAAATATCTCCATTCCACTCACCAACTCATTTTTCGCTACACTGCACAGCCTATTACTGAAGCTCATCTGGGCCGGTAGATGCCCACGCGCCAGCTGGGACACATTGGTTCTGCTACATGAGAGAGGTGGGATTGGTGTACCACATCTGCACTTGTACTATTTGGTAGCACAATATCAGTTTGTGCACCATTGGTTCCACGTGGACGGCAGACTTCCCTACACTAAACCAGAAATAGATCAGGCCGCACTGACGCCTCAGGCTTCAATGCTCTTGTCGTGGATCCCCCTCAACCCCACTGACATACAAACGCTATCTACCACATGCTGGCTGTGGCAAAAGCTCCAGCGTATATTGGGAGGCTCACTGCTCTACTCATCCTCCCTGTAAATGTAAATGTAAATGTAAATGTAAATCCGTATTTGTAAAGCGCGAGCTACTCACCCTTACGGGTCTCAAGGCGCTGGGGGCCGTCGTGGAAATTAAGTGAGCTATTGCCCAGAGTCACATGGTGCTGAGCTGAGCTGCCGCCGGGGATCAAACCGTGAGCCCTGTGCTCCAAAGTCAGCTGCCCTGGCCACTGCACCACACCTCTCCACCTGGTATTGGCAGACAACCCCTAGCTCCCCATCACTTGTGAAACCCTGGTTAAATGTACCATGGCACAATATGGCCTTCGTAACTTTGGGACTCTCTTTCCAGATGGACATGCCGTAATGTACTCCTCGGACACTCGCTTCACCATGGCCACCACCATGGACTGCTTTGTAATGCACCGTGTACAGAGTGCGCTGCGAGCAACCATCCTGACGTATCCACTGGCAATGGACGAATTCCTTCACCTAACACTGGTGATAGACGACCATAACAGAAGTCGACTGGTATCTAAACTATATGAAGTTGCTGCCTGCCTAGGATGTGACACTCAGGGGTTACTGGGAAAAAGTCTTGGCATGCCCACTGACTGACAAGAATTGGCTGCCTGCTGTACACAAACTCTGCTCAGTCTTGCCCAATGACCTTCACAAACTTATACACTTCAAATTTCTGTGCAGAACTTACATCCCAGTGATTAGCACAGGTTTGACCATACAAGGTCATCAGACTGCCCCAAATGCAATATCTTAGGAGTGGATTTTATACATACGGCATGGACGTGTAGACACAATGCATCCTACTGGAGTGAAGTCTTCTCCTGACTGGCTCAGATGACTGATAATGACCCCAAACCAGACCTACTCTTGGCATTATTGGACTACTCACAAGATCTCTCAAAAAGTGTTAGATGCTTTATTGCGATGGCCCTCCTTCTTGCCAAGCGTGAAATTGCTCTACATTGGGGTAGAGGAGGCCCACCAATGGCCAAGGACTGGCTCAACATCTTGGTATACTGTGATACCACTAGCGAGCTGTATGCCTCTCTCCAACCCCAACATCCAAGCCGAAGGACATATGGCAGCCCCTCTGTGTGTCTCCTACTATCAGTGAATGATGCGTCCCAGGGCTCCCCTGCTATGAAAGCAACTGCTCCGGGCCATCCCTCACATTCTACTTCCACTCCCCTATCATCTAACCGACCATCCTCAGACCTCCCCTGACGCTTTTACTGTTGGATAGGCCGGCAGCTTCATTACACTATTATGCCAATTGTGCGGTTACCCAGAGTAAACAACACACCACATTACCTGTGGAAAAATGTGGTTTTCTATTTGCTTTCTTTTTGTTGTTTAATTGCACTAAAAAATTGGGTCTGCTCAAAACATCAGCTCCAGCACTCATGTACCCTAGGGGTGGCTATAACATCTAATTGAGTATTGTAATACCCGCCTTTGTTGCTTCCATACTGTATTGTCAGCTATGCCCTATTTCGCTGGCTACAATATTAGTCGGTGTAGGACTTGGCCTTTTTGGCTAGATTTCCATACAACTTTTTGCTTTCCCCCTAGACCGTTTTCCTGACATAGAGTGCCAATTTAGATGCTTTGGGTACTTTGCCACTGCTGATCAGTGTCAAAGTACAGTAGTTCCCTGTGTAAAGTGTAATGGTAATTGGTTGGCCATGATTGGTATGTTTGCCTTACTAGTAGAGTCCCTAGTGATGTGCACTGTGTGTGCCAGGGCTAGTAATGCAAAGGGTGCGCGGAGAAGGAAACTCAGGCCTGCAGTGTAGGGCCTGTGCGCAGTTTGCTAAGTTAGCATGTTGTCCTGACAAGTGCAACCACTTGTCAGGCCTTACTTTCCCTTTTGCGTACACAGTGGGCACCCCTGTGGTAGGTCCCAGGTAACCCCTGGGCAGGGTGCCGTGTAGGTAAAAGGCATGACATATACTGAGGTGTGTGTTATGTCCTGAGAGTGAAAAACACTCCATTTCGTTTTTCACTGGTGAAAGGCCATTCTGCCCATAGAACAGAATGGGGGAGGCTGGAGTATTGTGTTTGTTAGCCTAGTTTCCCATAAGTTTGAAATGGAGAGGTGAAGTTTGGTATGTATGAACTCACAGCGTCATAACCCATCTTTCTAGGAAAGTGGTTTTGTCACTGTGTGTTCAGAAGCCGCTCTTTTAGAAAGTGGCTGAGTTTTGTGCTTTAGGCATTTCTGTGTGTCTCTGTTGAATGTGGATTGACTGTCTGGATCTGAGAGGGAGGGGTGAGATGGCACCAGGCTGACCTGCAGCTGGAGAGTATGCGAGAGAAGCCCGGGAGGTGAAGAGGCCTGGATTGCGGCTATAAAACAATTGACCCATCTCCTGCTGAGTGATTAAGGATCCAGACCCCCAGTATCAAAGGGAGAAAGGTGACACTGGGAGGGAGACACCCAGAACTGATTTAGGCAGGGGTCAGGGACCCCTGAGCACAACGAACTTCGAAGACATTTAGGGGTATATCTATGAGAGCTGAAACCCCTGAATGTTGGAATGAAACAGAAATGGATTGAGACTGAAAAGGCTTGGACCCATTCTGTGGTCAAGTGGAACCTCTGCTAAAGAAGGAGCAACTGAAGAGACTGCTGTGGAAAGTCCAATCCTTGCTTCGTGATCTGGGGCTGGTCTGCAGTTTGCTGTTCTAACTAAGGGAGAGGCTGTTGGGACTGTGCTTGGAGGCGCTGGGTCCCCCTGCTTGAAGAAGACTGTGCTTTGTGCTGTGTCTTGTAACCCCAAGGGCCCGAGGTGAGCTGGCTCCCTGTTTGGAAACACAGGAACATAAAAGTTTCCGGAGAAGTTTCAAGCAACGCAGTCGGCGCGTGTTGTGGCAGCTTGAGACCCTCAGAAGGTGTGCCCTGTGATCTTGGACACACGGAGGAGGAGCGAGACTCGGACGCGCAGGGTGCGTGTCATGGTGCACAGGAGGCGTCGGTGAGGAGCACCTGGTGAAGTGTGCACCAGAGGTGAAGTGAGACTCGGACGCGCAGGGTGCGTGTCGGGGTGCACCGCAGGCGCTGGTGAAGAGTCCCTGGTGAGCGGGTGCTTCGGCGGTGAAGAGAGTCTCGGACGCGCTGGGTGCGTGTCGCGGTGCACTGGAGGCGTTGGCAAGGAGCGCCTGGCCAACGCGTGCATTGGAAGTGGAGTGAGTCTTGGACGCGCAGGGTGCGTGTCGGGGTGCACCGAGGCATTGGTGAAGAGCGCCTGGTGATCGAGTGCACCGGAGGAGAAGCAAGGCTCAGACACGGTGAGCATGTCGAGGTGCGGCCGGAGGCGTTGGTGAAGAGCACCTGGATATCGGGGCACCGGAATTGGAGTAAGTCTCAGTGAAGCAGTGTGCGTGCTTTGGTGCAACCTGGGACTGTGGAGGTTATCGGCTGATCATTGTGTGCACCGGAAGAAAGTGAGTCTCTGCACGTGGTGTGCGTGTCTTGGTGCGAACTAAGACCGCAGGAAGGAGTGCCGGTTGAATGTGCACTCGGAGTCGACGTGAAGTCCCATCAGCGTTGTGTGTGTGGCTTCGTGCCAGAAGAGACCCGGAGGGTGCGGTGGTGAACGTGCACCCGGAGTAATGTAATCTCAGGGGTGTGGGGTACATGTGCCCTGCGGCCGCCTGAGACCTTCCTAACAGTCGCGGCCCGGACCGGCAGCCCCGGAGGAGCTGCGCTGCCAGGCCGAGCCGCTGAGGCCCATTGAGAAAGTTCTGCACGAAAGGCCTAGTTAATTGAAGGCGGAGAGGAGAGTGGGGTCGCGCCCCCCAGGTAACGTGATCACTGCCTGGGTGGGGTGCGGGCTCGGAGGGACACTCTCTCGGCCTCTCCGTCCTTCTGACGACATGAGCCTTTGCTTCGGCTCAGATTGGGGCCCGTACTGACCAAGGGCTAGTGGTACTGGGGCCCGAGTGGGAAGCTGTACTTTATTTCATCGTGAATACGTGTGGGGGGCAACTGTTATCGAAGAGGTTGACTGTCGTGATACACATTGCCAATATTGCTGCTAACGAACTGCCGGACTGTCTTATGACGCCTGACATTATTTCCGCCTAACGAAGTACACGATTGTAGCGCTACGCATTGCATTATTTCTCCCTTGCAAAGTACAGGATTGTAGCGGCCCGCATTGCATTATTTCATCATTGCAACGTACATGATTGTAGCTACGCATTGCATTATTCCTTAATTGCAAAGTACATGATTGTGGCGGCGCACATTGCGTTGTTTCTCCATTGCAAAGTACGTGATTGGGGTGTGACGCATTGCATTATTCCTTCATTGCGCAGTACATGATTGTAGCGGTACGCATTGCATAATTTCTCCCATTGTAGGTACCGGAGTGTATCGTTACGCATTGTATTATTTCTCCTGTGCCCGGCACAGGATTGTATCGTTACGCAGAGCATTATTGTTTGTCCATTGCAACGTGTGTGATTCTAGCATTACGACCAGCATAGCGTTTGTAAAGCGGTGATTGGGATTTGAACCTACCAGCCAGCTGGAACGAATATTACCCTTTATTATATGTTGGCTTTTGTAACGTGTGGTCTGATCGTATATCTTTCTATATAGAGTTTATACTCGTTTTTATCAAACTCGTGTGGAGTCCATTTGTGGTGTCACCAGGGGGTTGCTGTGGGCGTGGTTGCACGTACTGTACACTCGTGCCTTGGAGATAGGCCTGGCTGCTCACGCCAAGCTACTAAGGGGGTGAGCAGGGCTATCTCAAACGGTGTCCTTACTTGGCCTAACGTTGAGTGGGGAGTTCCGGGTCGCGCCTTTGTGACAGTGACACGTGACGGGGACTCCGGCTTCCAACAGTCGGCCACTGGCACAGACATATGTAACTCCTTACTCAATATGCCCCGTGTATTAGTCATTGTAATGATGTGATTCAGTAAGTGCATGTTTTGTTAATGCTCAAAGAAAACATGATTAGAAAAAAAAAGTTTAGCTCAGAGCACACTTGTCTTGTTAGGGTTGCACACAGACCAAGGGCCCGATTAGGATGTCGATAGGAAACTGTCCTGAACAAATCAGTTCTGGACTAGTTTCCAAACGAATTTGGTCCTGCGTGTCCGGACGACCGATTACGATGCTTCCCAACATCGTTCGGTCAGACTCGCATTGACTTCAATGGGAGGCTGTGTTCCGAACGAGAACAAAGGCTCCCATTGAAAAAAGGTGTGGGTGGGGAAAACCTTGCACCCTGTGGCGGACACCCCATGGTGCCTGCCACATTGTACATGGTTGGGAAGAGGGGTCCCTTGGGTACCCCCATGGGCTACAGTCGTACGTCTCCGGATGAAGGGGGGCCCCCAACAGGCCCCCAAAGACAGATTCTGGCAGCTGTTTCGTCTCGGGCTAACCGAATCGGAACGGCTGTCTGAATCGGTCATCGTAATCGCTTGTCCGGAAACCATGTCCATAGAGCTGTATGAATCGGCTCTGAAAGACTCGGGCTGTCCGGATGCCTTTCGGAACCCATTCGGACTGCTTGAACGATTTCTGGGCATCGTAATCGGTCGTTGGGAAATCTGTACGATTCGGTCGGAAACAAGGGGTCCGAATCGGATTCTGCAATACCGAATCCCATCCGGAGCCTTTCCTAACAACATCATAATCGGGCCCCTAGTGTCAATGATTACAGCAGTACATTTGAAACAATATTTTTATAGTAGCAGGGATTTCTTCGAGATATGTAATGTCACAGCATGGTTTATGAGGTCAAACAGAAACTAGATTACAGAAATCTGGGTGTAATGATGTGCAAACAATGCAACTGATTGTTTCCTTGATATCTCACAAGAATTAGCCCAGGATTAGAGTCCAACAATCCCAGAGCCACTGTAAATGAGGCAGTCTACCACTGGACCATTTAAGACAGCCAAATAAACCACATTAATGTTACAAGTTTCCTTCACATATGCTTAAAATGTGGTTAAAAGGCCAAGTTTCCACTTATTTTTCCACTTATTTTCTATGTTTACTGGTTAAAACTCTTAAGTTTTCCAAAATATTATGTTTCAGAGAAGGGTTTGATAGTTTACAGCTTCAAGTCATCAGCTACCCATACCAATTACCTTATCCAATATTTCATCAGACTACAAATGCCACATATTAATCGGCAAAGTGCACATCAAGATTAAGTCTTGGTTTCACATTGCCCTCTCCAATTTGTATGAACATCTTGATAAACAAGGAACAGTATTTCAAGTTAAATGGTGTAGGTTCCAGTTGACCTACTACAAATAGTTTCTAAAGAATGCAATTGCCCAGTGTATACTTTTGCACAGATCTTAGAGGCGTACAGCGGTGGTTTCGTCTTTAGGGCGGGGGAGCGTCGCCCCCTGCCCGCTGTGAGCCACAGTAAATGTGAACAATAAAATGACAAATGATTTCATTGCCATTTTATTTTTCACGAGGCGCGCCGTAGCAGTCAGTCAGCCTGCTTCTGAGTCGGAGAAATGGGGGTGTGTCCTGTGCTCTGCTGCCTATTGGCAGCATGGAGGACTAGACCCTGCAAAGTAGGCATGTCAGTATGGCCGTCTGTCTTGTGACGGCCAGCCTGACATGCCCACTTTGCAGGTCTCCATCTAGCAGTCTTAGACAGCTGGGTGGAGACAAAGCACAGGCCTCCAGGGCCTGATGGATTATCTAGCCAGCCCGCTTCATCCAATCCTGGTGCTGCTCTGGTGAGCAGCGTCAGGATTGCTTAGGGAAGTTTGTACTTCAAATCGTGCTCGGAACCACAGACAGGACACGAAGGATGCAGCCCGGATAAGTACATATATTTCATTTTTAATTTTATTGTAATGCATGCCAGTGTGTTTATTTTGCATGCTTGTTTTGGGAAGCGGTGGGGCACTTCACTCGCCCTACCACTTTAGTATGTTACCAGCCGCCCCTGGAGGCGTAGACTGCCAGTTGAGCTTTCTCCATTAGTTTACACAGATCCCAGACTCAGATTGTCAACAGTGCTCTTTCATTAGTTTGCACAGATCTCAGAATCTCAGACAGTGTAGCTGGCACAGATCTTAGATTCTCACATTGAGGAGCTTTCCCTCCGTTTACTTAGGTCTGAGAGGCTCAGAGGGTCAGCGGTACACTCTCCATTAGTTTGCACAGATCTCGGGGGCTTAGACAGCATAGTTGATACAGATTTTAGATGCTCACATAAAAGAGCTATCCCTCAATTTACAGAGCTCTAAGAGGTTTAGGCTCCCAAAATCACTCAGTTTATAGCACTAAGGGGCATATTTACATGGAATTGACGGAGCTCGGCGTTAGCCTCCTTGGCTTAACGCCGCACTCCGCCACTTCTGAAATGCAGGGCTGCACCATATTTACAACAATATGGTGCAGCCCTGCGTTTCCCCCCGCCCTGGTGCTAAATTTAGCTGCCTAGCGCCAAAGCAGGCACCCTTGCACCATAGTGCAAGGGTGCTTGCATTGCAGGGGAAGATTGTTTATGTGCAGGAATGCCTCCCTTCCTGCACATAAACAATCTTTAAATGGTGTCTTGTAACTTCTATGTGTACTGCTTAATGCAGCACACATAGAAGTTGCAAAAGTCCTTTTTTTAAAAAGATTGTTTATGTGCAGGAAGGGACACCTTCCTGCACATAAACAATCAATGGTGTTTTGATGTTTCTATGTGTGCTGCACAATGCAGCACACAGAGAAGCAGCATAAACGAAGAGAAATTAAACGTTTCTCCTCGTCGCGCCAGGGTAAGACCAGGTTTTCCGTTTTCCCTGGTCTTAATTTTGGCGCTCTCCCATACTTACACCACCCTTGCAAATATGGGGCAGCGCCAAAATGAATGGGTGTTGCGGTGGAACCCCCACCGAAACACCCCTTGCCCTCCCCTTTCACGCTAAGTATAGCGTTTAAGGGTGCCTTAATTACAAGGCAGCGTTTAGCCACGTTAAGTGGCTTAACGCTGCCTTGTAAATAAGGCGAAGCCCCTATCGCCACCAAAACATCGTGAAAAGTGACTCTGTGGTGGCGATAGGGGCTTGTACATATGCACCAAAGTTTTTCTATGGTTCCTAAATACAACGTCTAAGAAAAACATGGAATCAATAGGCAGTGGAGCTTATTTACAAGCCCCTTGCACTGCCGGTGCGTCACTTTTAATATGGCAAAAAGTGACGTACTGGTGGCTCAAGGGGCTTGTAAATAAGTCCCAGAGTGTCTCAGTATGACTTTGGACCGGAAGATACCTGGGACGAATTACCAATTCTGACAGGTATCTCCCGCCCCCAAATCTCCAGCAGTTGAAGTCCACAGAAAGGGGAAACATCTGCTGGGAACTGGAATTATTGGTTAAAAAATGGCAGGTTTTGCTCGAGTCATGTGACTTTACTGCCCAGATTTGCCACTCCTCTAAGCAGGTCCTATATCACAATGGGATAGCCAATGTGGGTTGCATGGTGAGGTGTGCGGACGGAGGATGGCGGGGCAGGCAAAGCTAAGGGGTTCCTTAAGGGAACTGTCCTTGATCCCCTCCAACTATGGAAGAACAGTGCCTCTACATGCTACCTCTGGCTTGGTGCACTGGAGGCTTTACTGACTGTAATTTGTATTTACTTATAGCTCTTACTACCCCTGATGAGGCGTTGAAGTGTTTTCGCACCCATTAATAGCAGGCCCAATGTTCCTGCACCTGGTAATCGCAGAAACTCGCAGAGTGGTATCTTCCTGAGGATACCGCTCTGGGAACTCGTGAGAGCCACAGTGGCAGATTAGCTATCCAATAACCTCACCTGCCTGATCCCAGAGCGATCTGAGCCAGCCCCAAAGCCAGCTTTCAAACAGTGCGGACCGTGCACTGCCCGCTTTCTGTCACTGTGTTAATTTAGCAGCGCTCCGGCGTATTGACAGCCCAGGAGGCGCTATAAATATGTGACTTTCCATTTCAGTGCGGTGATGCGGACCACCACACTGAAATGCGTTAGTCTAATGCCTGATGAGTGGTACTTGGCAGGGCTGACCTGGTAGAGACATTTGTCCCCTGATAATGCCACTCGGAGAATGATGCAGTTTTATGAAAGTTATAGACCATTAAGGAAACCAAACTTTTCCAAAGAGGGTTTAGGGGGTAACTACCCAAATAAACATTTTTAAAAAATGGAAGACACATTTAGTGCCTGCCTCACCATCTAGTAGATGTATTGAGAGACACCCCCCACCCTTTAGTGGTATTCCGGGCAGGAGGGAACGGTTTCGTTTCAGGAGA